>JAMPIV010002767.1:0-152817 GCA_024509875.1 Oreohelix idahoensis | reverse complement strand
TTCCTGACTATATATATATATATATATAATATATATATATATATATATATATATATATATATATATATATATATATATATATATATATATATATATATATATATATATATATATATATATATATATATATATATATATATATTTCTTTTTTTTTAAACTAAAGTTTTGCATCGTTTTGGCGAGGCGCGTCCCTTTCAACCTAGTCGGTTATATTAGGGCGCAAGCCCAAATATAAAAGACCATGAGATCTGGAATTTTTAATTTCCTGATAATATCATTATACGTTAGAAATAGGTTATTACACAGCTGTGGACTGACTATTTAAATACAATGTTATTCATTAGTTAGTATCATAGTTGTCCCGGAGAGAAACAGTCGCGAAATGACTGATTAAACACGGACATAGTAGGGTAATTCATTAAAATCTTGCTTCTGTACGTTCTCCCCTCAGTCCGTGTCCTCAGTAGAACTGCTGCCCTGCCGCACCATTCACTTCTGACGCCGCTAATAAAAATACTGACACCAAACACAGCGAACTAAAAGCTATATTCACATTTAATTTTGATTAAGAGAGAGAGAGAGAGAGAGAGAGAGAGAGAGAGAGAGAGAGAGAGAGAGTCAGTGCTGCTCGTTATTTCCCTCATAACTCTTGATTCATTATTTCCCTCCCTACCCTTTCGAACCATAGATCTGTCCTCATTACGTCTGTTTTTTTTTTTTTTTTTATAAATTTTAAATGAACTGTGCTCACGGCAAAGCCGCAAATTATTATTAAAGAAAAAGTTTTATTTAATTAGAGAAATATTTAGGTCACTGTATGCAGTTATGAATGAATTCCCTGCTTGGCTATTGGCTTTGTTACTTTATAGCAAGCACCGTCAAATCATTGCGGAGTTCCAGAGCTACGTCTTTGTTAAAATTACATCTAAAACGTCAATCATTGCAGATGAGTTGAACAATCACGACGCTACAAAGTTGCCAGCTCATTTCAGTGTTAACAGTGTAAAAACTTCACGTTGTTTTAACGTTCCAAAGATGAGATAACACCGCACCGTTACAGTTTGACATACCACTCTGTTGCTATAGCATAAATAGGTATACTATAAACACTGACAACGATGTCAAGACGTAAAAACTGTTCTACTATTATTAAACTACTTTATTACATTACAAAGTCAATGACCTTGACCAGTGTAGTTCCGGTGTCTCTCAGGACACACAGAATGAATAGAGCTACAGCTCCGTCAGCGTCTGCTTCTCATCTCTTGTTCCACTGGCATAATGTTTCAGTGACATGAAATTACAGCACAGTTTCGTAGTTCACAGCGTTACAGCATTTTACAGTATTATAAAAACACTAGTGTAAAAGCCCGTCATAAGACGGGAATTACATTCAAAAGCACCAATACCTAACGGCAATTTTACTTATTCAAAAGTATTTTAAAAAAACCACTGTGCATCACCACAGTACACGAACTACGTAGCAGCAGCGAGGATCCCAGTGTGTGTATAGGCCCTACGGGATCACACATTCTATAAATATATTTTTGTGCACACCTCATTTGCGCATTGTTCTTTGGTAAGTGTTACTATTTTCGGGAGAGAACATATAAGGGAAAGAATACAATTAATGTCTAACTTCAACCAAAGTTGCATCCCTTAGCGATACTGACAGAAAAAGCTGGGATGTTATATATATTGATAGGAGAAGAAATGATGACATCAGAAAAATTATAGGAACTACCTCCTGTATCAACTATATATAGACACAGAAAATCAAGTGGTTTGGCCATCTCTTGAGAATGGAGCCAGATAAATTACCATTACTCACCTTTAGCACTCGAAGAACTGGGTTCAGAACACAGTGATGACCAAGAGGCAGATGGTTAGACAATATCACAAACATCCTTCAACAACATGGGGTCACAGCAGCCAAGGCAATACATTTGGCTCAAGAATCCAAATTTCAGCTTCACACCTCACACTTCACACCACGGCTTTAGTGGAAGGAAAAAGTCAAGTAAAAATACAGAAATATCACATCCTTGTAAGGTTATAAAGCAGCCGGCTAAAAAATTGGGCATTGGAGTAAAAGTCTCAGTAAACACAAGAACACATGTGTTATCTAGAGAAGCCTTTTGATGTTGGTAACACGTCACCAACATGTATAAAATAATAATACAGTATTTATAAAATCTAGAAACAGGCTCTTCTGGCTTTTTAAAAAATATAGCAGTTTTACCTCATTTTGCCGAGGAGCGCTGCGTTCAACCTAGACACAAGGTCCATCGATTGTATTAGAGCTCATGTCCTAATATAAAAGACCTTGTGTTCTGGGAATTCTTTGATCTTTTAGTATTAATCTGCCACTACAGCAGCTAACACCACTACTAGTTATAGATCATTGACACTGCTACTACAGCAGCTAACACCACTACTAGTTATAGATCATTGACACTGCTACTACAGCAGCTAACACCACTACTAGTTATAGATCATTGACACTGCTACTACAGCAGCTAACACCACTACTAGTTATAGATCATTGACACAGCTAACACCACTACTAGTTATAGATCATTGACACTGCTACTACAGCAGCTAACACCACTACTAGTTATAGATCATTGACACTGCTACTACAGCAGCTAACACCACTACTAGTTATAGATCATTGACACTGCTACTACAGCAGCTAACACCACTACTAGTTATAGATCATTGACACTGCCACTACAGCAGCTAACACCACTACTAGTTATAGATCATTGACACTGCCACTACAGCAGCTAACACCACTACTAGTTATAGATCATTGACACTGCTACTACAGCAGCTAACACCACTACTAGTTATAGATCATTGACACTGCTACTACAGCAGCTAACACCACTACTAGTTATAGATCATTGACACTGCTACTACAGCAGCTAACACCACTACTAGTTATAGATCATTGACACTGCTACTACAGCAGCTAACACCACTACTAGTTATAGATCATTGACACTGCTACTACAGCAGCTAACACCACTACTAGTTATAGATCATTGACACTGCTACTACAGCAGCTAACACCAGTTCTACTCTCTTATCATTGACACTGCTACTACAGCAGCTAACACCACTACTAGTTATAGATCATTGACACTGCTACTACAGCAGCTAACACCACTACTAGTTATAGATCATTGACACTGCTACTACAGCAGCTAACACCACTACTAGTTATAGATCATTGACACTGCTACTACAGCAGCTAACACCACTACTAGTTATAGATCATTGACACTGCTACTACAGCAGCTAACACCACTACTAGTTATAGATCATTGACACTGCTACTACAGCAAACACCACTACTAGTTATAGATCATTGACACTGCTACTACAGCAGCTAACACCACTACTAGTTATAGATCATTGACACTGCTACTACAGCAGCTAACACCACTACTAGTTATAGATCATTGACACTGCTACTACAGCAGCTAACACCACTACTAGTTATAGATCATTGACACTGCTACTACAGCAGCTAACACCACTACTAGTTATAGATCATTGACACTGCTACTACAGCAGCTAACACCACTACTAGTTATAGATCATTGACACTGCTACTACAGCAGCTAACACCACTACTAGTTATAGATCATTGACACTGCTACTACAGCAGCTAACACCACTACTAGTTATAGATCATTGACACTGCTACTACAGCAGCTAACACCACTACTAGTTATAGATCATTGACACTGCTACTACAGCAGCTAACACCACTACTAGTTATAGATCATTGACACTGCTACTACAGCAGCTAACACCACTACTAGTTATAGATCATTGACACTGCTACTACAGCAGCTAACACCACTACTAGTTATAGATCATTGACACTGCTACTACAGCAGCTAACACCACTACTAGTTATAGATCATTGACACTGCTACTACAGCAGCTAACACCACTACTAGTTATAGATCATTGACACTGCTACTACAGCAGCTAACACCACTACTAGTTATAGATCATTGACACTGCTACTACAGCAGCTAACACCACTACTAGTTATAGATCATTGACACTGCCACTACAGCAGCTAACACCACTACTAGTTATAGATCATTGACACTGCTACTACAGCAGCTAACACCACTACTAGTTATAGATCATTGACACTGCTACTACAGCAGCTAACACCACTACTAGTTATAGATCATTGACACTGCTACTACAGCAGCTAACACCACTACTAGTTATAGATCATTGACACTGCCACTACAGCAGCTAACACCACTACTAGTTATAGATCATTGACACTGCCACTACAGCAGCTAACACCACTACTAGTTATAGATCATTGACACTGCTACTACAGCAGCTAACACCACTACTAGTTATAGATCATTGACACTGCTACTACAGCAGCTAACACCACTACTAGTTATAGATCATTGACACTGCTACGACCCCACACATTCCTATTATCATTATCATGTCCCTCATCGTCAGCCTTATTAGTGTCACAGTGATCAATAACATCGAGCCTTTCATTACTGGCATTATATATACACCCACCCACACACACACATATATGTATATATTATTTCAAACATGTCAGAGCAAAGTACTTTCCTCTTCCTCATGAGAATTTCAGTGGTTGCTAATGTAGCCTTTATCTGTGATTAGGACCTAATCCCTCATTTGACTCGGGCGAGAATTTAATCAACAAAACCCAAATTAGAACACATATTTTGTTGTCTGTGTAGAAGGTTTAGACGACACCCACCCACATTGATGTCCTCCACGCAGACAGCTTCTTGTTCTTGGCATTTATCCATCCTTCCTGCCGCAACAATTTGATGCCATATTTAGCAGACCGGCTGAAGTCCTCGGCTGTAATTCATTGATTTTGTGAGGGCAGTCTGGCTTGCTGGGTATGACCAGCTGATGGCAGTAGTTCTGATGTGTGACTCTGTCTGTTGCAATCTGTTATACCTTATAGGGATGGGGGAATGTCATTGCCAGAAGTTTAATGAAGGTGTTTTGAAAGAAGCAAGCATGCAGGTAGAAGTAAATAAATTAATAAAGGTTTTTAAAAAATATGCAGAGTAGTCCACAGGAAATATGCAATTTTGACAGAAAAGAGTCTTCTGCCTTCTTCCCTTGTTAACCACTTTTATTTAACTTCACCATATCTTTATATATTTGTTGCATTTCAAATCTTTAATGCTAAAAATCATATTCCACTCATCCTAGAGATCTGAAACTTTTCCAGCTGGTTCCTTTCTTGGTACATTTAAATATTTCAAGTTTTGACCAGTATTGACCCTTCTGATTGTATACAATAAATAAAACGGTGTAAAAACAAAAAAGGTGGAGATAACACCATTAAAGTAAAGATTTTGCATTGTGTTCACTGGGAATCAGTATGTCCTGTTGTCATAACTTACTGTATTAAAATCTTCATCATCATCTTGTCTTTTCTCTGAATGTTGAATTTCAATATCCATTCAACATTTATGAAATTCTTCAAAGCAGCCTTTTCAGTTTAATCTGTTATATTTATATTGTCAGACCTTGTCATTGTCTCTTTGTGTCATCTCATCATACTCTTGACCCCCATTTTTCAGGAGCTTTCTCTCTAATGATCCCTGTCTCATCAGATACAGTTCACTTACCTCTTGTTTTATTGATCAGTATGGTTGAGCCTGTAATGTTAGCTATATTCATGTTGTTTTTAGCACCCACACTTATTTAATTTTTGCACTATTTATTGTACAGGTTCTTGTTATGCTTGTTAAGACTATAGGTATCAGGTTTATATATTTGTTTGTGTATGTGTGTGTTCATATATGTGTATATCTCTCTCTCTCTCTCTCACTATCATCATCGATACGCAGCATCATGAGATCAAGCAGATTAAGATGGCTGGACAGCATCGAAAAATTAAAACTGTCAGCAAGACAAGAAAGATTTGACGGGCACAAGACCAAATGGACACTAAAGGGAAAGGTGCTTAGGGCAGGCTAGGGATGATCTTGAAAGATCTTACTTACTTACTTACTTAGTCGTTCCCCTTCTACCGTGAGGTGTAGAGGTTTGGAAGAGAGAGCGCCAGACCATTCTATCAGCTGTCTTCTTTCTGGCCTGGTTCCATTCTAGTCCTCGGTCCTTCAAAGATTGTCTAATGTTGTCCTCCCAGCGGACTCTGGGTCGTCCTGGAGGTCTGGATCCCTGGCTCTTTGTTTCCCATGCTTGTCGTGGTAGCCGATCTTCTCCCATTCTGCAGACATGGCCAAACCATCTTAGTTGGGACTGTTCTATTTGGGTCTGCAGCGGATGGGATTTTAGGCTTTGACGGATCGTCTGGTTGCGGACCATGTCTCTTCTTGTTACTTCAACCACTTTCCTCAGATACCTCATTTCTGAGGTTTGGATCTGGCTTTTGTGGGTTGTAGTCATTGCCCACGACTCGCATCCATATGTCAAGACTGGGACATAGGTGGAGCGGTATACAGCCATCTTCGTTTTCTTACCAACCTCTTTCTTGCTGAGGAATCCACGATTTATGGCCTGAAAAAGTCTCCCAGCCGCTGCTTTTCGAGTGGCCAACTCTTCTTTGATGCCTCCCTTTTGGTCTATAATAGCTCCGAGATATTTAAAGTGGTCGACCTGCTCCAGGACCTGTTCTCCCAACTTAATTTGATGTTTTCTTTCTTCTCGTGATATCACCATGGATTTTGTTTTAGAGCTGCTTATGACCATCCCTCTCTTCTCCAGCTCTTCCTTCCAGACTTGCAGGTTGGATTGGAGATGTGCCTCTGATTTAGCAATCAGGGCAACATCATCAGCAAATGCCAGCTCCGAAATATAGACCTGTCTCATCTTCCAGTACCCCACTGAATACTTTCTTGTTCTCTCCTTACATGCCTTGATGACATCGTCCATAAGGAGTATGAAGAGGTAAGGTGATAGGATATCACCTTGTCTTACACCAGTGGTGGTCCTGAACTCTTCTGACTTATGGTTTGCTGTCCTCACATAATTTCTGCAAGACTTGTAGAAGCTCTGTATAGCATGAATCAGAGGTGCTGGAATATTCTTCCTTGCCAAACAGTCCCAAAGTTTGCTCCAGGGGACCCTGTCAAACGCCTTTTCCAGATCTATGAAACAAAGATGGATCTCACTCTTATACTCAAGGGCCTTTTCACTCAGCTGTCTGAGTGTGAAGATTAGGTCTTGAGTACTTCGGTTTGCTCGGAATCCGCACTGGACCTCATCCAATTGTGGCTCAGCTAGGCGTCGGAGTCTCTGCTCTAGGATTCTAGAGTAGATTTTACCAGGGACACTGAGAAGGGATATGCCTCTATGGTTTCCACATTGTCGATTGTCACCCTTTTTGAAAATTGGTGTTATGATGGCAATCTCCCAATCCTTTGGTATGGTCTTGTTGCACCATGCTGCCTGTAGGACCTTTAAGAGTAATAGGTCGCCTGATGCTCCCATGTACTTAACCATTTCTGGTGTTATACCATCATGCCCTGCTGCTTTGCCCATCTTGATTTTCTCTAGTGCTGCCCTCAGTTCTTCCATCTTTATGTCATCTTCACCATCATTGGTTTTCTCTTCTGTGCTAGTGGTTATCATTTCTGATGCTTCACCATGCTCACCATCCAGGAGTTCTGAGAAATATTCTTTCCATCTTTCCATTACTTCCTTCGGGGCAGTAAGCAATTTGCCTTGCTTGTCCTTTATAAATTTGAGAGGGCATTGTTTTTCTTTCCTCATGTTCTTTAGGGTCTTATAGAACAATTTCTGGTTTTCTTGTGCATCTTTTTCTAGCTTTTCTCCAAATTCTTCCCAGGACTTCTGTTTTGCTGCTAGCACTTTGTTCTTTGCTTCTGTTCTGAGTGTCACATATTCTCTATATTTTTTCCATTTGTCCTGTTGTGTTTTTAGCTCCTAAGTATTGTTTCCATGCCATTTTCTTCTCTCTTATTTTCTCTTTGACTTCCTCTGTCCACCAAGGTGTCCTCTTTCTCTGGTTCCCAAGTCGGACTTCACCGCATGCTTCTGCAGCAGCTGTCTTTATGATATCCTTGAATTTATTCCAGAGGGTTTCCAAGTCATCAGGTCGTTCTTCTGTGTTGCTCACTGCTGTAGCAATAAGCCCCTGATATCTGGTCTTAATTTCTGGCTCTCTCAGCTTGTAGGTCCTAATGCTCATTTCTCCTGCTCGTTTACTTGGTTTCTTGCGTGATGTTGGGCAGTTCTAGGTTCAGTTGTTCGTTTGATTGTTAGCAGGTAGTGATCACTTCCAATCTCTGGCCCCCTCCAGACTCTTGCATCTCGGACATATCTGAATGAGCTTCTCCGAACAATGGCATAGTCGATCACTGACTTCTCATTCTTGGTTGGTTCACATCTAGTGTATGCATGTATGCGCTTATGGGGGAACTTTGTGTTTGTAATGATCAGATTCTGCTCACTGCAGAATCTAAGGAGTCGCTTTCCATTGTCATTGAGAGTATCTTCTCCATATCTTCCGATAACTCCACCCCATCTAGCATGGTCATTTCCAACTCTGGCATTAAAATCTCCGAGCATAATAACTTCATCTAGGCAGTCATCCACTGTCCTTTGAAGCAGCTCGAAGAATTCCTCCTTGACCTCTGCTCTCTCATCCTCATTTGGCCCATACACTATGACCAGGTTGACTATGGTTTCTCCTTCTTTTAGTTTTACAACCATAATGCGCTCCGAGACAAAGTTCCATCCCTTGATACTATCTTTTTGATTTTGGGCCACAATGCAACCCACGCCCCCTTTAGCTCTTTCAGATATGGGTACACCACTGTAGAGCAACGTGTTGCCATCGAGATCCATGACTCCTTGTCCTTTTTTCTTCGTTTCCGTTATAGCCAGGATTTCTAGTTTTGCTTTCCTCATCTCTTCCACCAGCTCCTCTTCCTTCCCATTTATACTTCTTGTGTTCCAAGTTCCATAAGTCGTAGTCCGTAGTCCGTTCCAGTTCGTCGCCTTTAGAATCAGTCCGGTTTTCTCTCTTGTAGTTCGTGTAATCATGATTTAAAGCAAACAGGTGATTGGCCTGTTGTGCCTTTGCATGGTGGAGGGGCTGCCTCCTTACGGCCTCCATGCAGGCCGCCCTCCTCCTTTTTCATCCGGGCTTGGGACCGGCATAGGCGGAGTTCTTGAAAGATCTGACAGTTTTAAACTGGGAACGAGGCCATCTAGGAGCAAGAAGAATGTGATAAGGTTAAGTTTGTGACAAACAGCTATGAGTGCTTGGAATGCTAAAGAAACATATTATATATTTATATATATTTTGTGTTCACACATTGAGAAAACCAGTTACAAGGCAGGTCATGTTCTGGAATCAACCAGGGCTAGAGAAATAGCCAGACTAAAAAAACACATTGAAAAGGGAACTGGAAACAGACATGTGAGGGATAAAGAAGAAATGGAGAGACCCTGAAAGGATGGCATAGGATAGGAAGGTTTGGAGGGATTTTGTTGAAGTCCCGTACTTCATAGGAAGTTGAAAGATGACAGACCTGACATAGCCAGACTTGCTAACTGCATTACTTCATCTGTGAACATCTTCTTCAAAGGCATGCATTTTCATGTTTTGGAGTTGCTGTGAGGAAACTAGAGATGTACATTCTTATTTAAAAGTGTTGTTTCTTATGCTGCTTCTTCTTCTTCGTACACTCTCAGACGTCCACTTGAATGTTCTCAAAGAAAGCAGTAGTCAGTTTGGAACTGTTACCGGTGTGTTTTCTTTACTGGACTGACATTGCCATTAAATTTTTTTTTTTTTTAAATGATTTTCTTTTGCAAATAACATTTGTCTTTTCTTTTTATATTATCTGTGTAAATTTATTACAATATATACATAAAAATGTTGGTTTGTGAAATCAGATGTCTGGAAAAATTAGCCCCTGCGGCATAGGTACCATTATGTAGGAAACTTGGCATTTCATTGGCTTAGAAACACTAAGATGCTAGAATGAACTGTTTCAACAGTGTCACAATATAGCCAGACTCCTATTTCTTCTTCTTCTTCTTCATTCCCTGTAAATAATCACATCTATCCCACTTATAAAGTTGGCAGTCTGTTGCAGGATTTTCTGATCACCATACAGTTTCTCCCTGAAGTGAGTTGGAGAAGGTCATGTTGCTGCTCTGCTCCTCTCATGGAGCCTAACCATTGCAAGAGTCTATCAACTCAAATTACATGCCTAACAGATGGCTTGAGACAGGCCAGGCAGATAATTGTCCTTGCTCACCCAGCCTACTGACCTGATGACTAACTGGCTTGATAAAGAGTGCCACAGTATGCATTTAAGACCTTTGGCAGTAATATAGCCCTGGAAACAAAAGTTTGTCACATATTAATATATACACCTAGCTGCACAGTAGTAAATAACAAACCAATTTAGAAAAAAAAATGCACACACACACAAAGATACCTTCATGACATTAGAATTTAATAGCAGAACTCCATTCCTAGGGTCTACCCACGCTACAAGCCACAAGTGTCGCAAGCTAGAGGTTGCCTTGCCTACCTAAATAGACTAGACCCTAGTGGAAAGAAAGACTAAGAAGATAGATTTCAGAAGAAAATAACAGTGACTGTGGGAGATGAGGCTATTGGCGTCAAGGGTCGAGAACCGAAATTGACTCTCCCTTGCCACTAAGTGACGTAATGTTTTGCGATAACCTCACTACCTCTAGCTACCAAGACTGGGATAAGGTTTAATACTTAACACCACAGACACCACTTACAGACAACATATAGGTTGAAGTAAGTGACTGATCCAGCCGGAAATTTACAATGGATTTTATTTACACCACACAAAAAAAAATTCATATAACATACTACAAAAATAGAATAAACATGCGTGTTCATACACCTGGAAAGAACATAACAATTAATTTCAAGTGATTAGGTAAGGTAACCCCACAGTCGCCCTCCCCTCAACCTGTAAGGAAGAAAGGTAAGTAATACAACAACATGTGAAGGAGGATCTCGAACACCAGATCCGTCTTTCTCCTAATCAACCTGATATCGTGTAAACACACCCTAACTCCTACTGTTCGTCTGTCTGCAGACGTGGTTCTACACAAATGACGTGCCTACACCGCTGCTCCACTATAGGCTAAATATTCTCTGACTATCACAAGGCTAAATATTCTCTGACTATCACAAAGTCCATGACCAGAACCCTTCTATCACCTCCGACACAACTTACAGATGACTTGCTGAGTTCTAATGTTATGTTCAGTGTCTGTCTGACACTCCTAGTTCCTACAGAAACGACTCCTCCACTACTCTCCTTCTCTCTATCTATCTCGTGCAGTAAAGAGGGATGTTAACCCTTTCCCCTCTTCTCCACCTGTTGTAGCTGCTGACTTGCTTGGTAAATTAAACTCGGGACGTGGTCTATTGCTGCTTCCAAATAGACGAATTATTACTTTGCAGTAGCCCGGATACCCTGCTCGTGGGCTCAAGGCTGTCGGGATTATTATGCCCGAAATTCACGACACTTTTTAGGCCCTGCGCCTATGATCAGTGTGTGTTTAAACATGAGCGTAACTAGCTCCGAATTTTGGTAAGAACATCTGTTCTTGCTGAAGAAGTCTGTGCTTCCAGCTCCCTGCTCTCTCTTGGGTACAAAACTTTTGCACCAGTGACCACCTTGTCACCACTCCACTTTCTTTTCTGGCTCTGCCGACTCTTCTTCTCCTGAGAAGACCGGCGAACTTCTAGCCAGCTGTAGGACTACTGTAGCCCTCGCTGCCACGCCTGGAAAATATCTGCTGTGGACAAAACAATAACAAATATATATCGCACAACAAATTTCCCACATCCATACCACTTAACTCCCTTAACTCTCACTCTTCAACACTTAAATCCCACCTCTTCACCCACTTAAGTCTCAACTCTCTAACACTTAAGTTTTTTGCAAATCTCTAACACCTAAGTTTTCAAATCTCGACCAATCTCGACCACTTAAGTTTTCAAATCTCGAACACTTAAGTTTCAAATCTCTAACACTTAAGTTTCAAATCTCTAACACTTAAGTTTCAAATCTTCCATACAGCTCCCATGCTCTAGTATCGCTTCAGCGATTAGTAAACATGCCTACCCCCACTTTCCCTCAAATACTGTCCTATCGACACTCTAATCTCCAGACTCAGCTTAGGTTAGCCCGTCACAACATTCTAACCACTGAATGAACCTGTTGCCAGTAAATTCCTGGCCCTACTTATTTAACAATGATCGATATGTTTACCTGGCTACCAAAATACAATAGACTTCACCCGAGACAATAATCTCCCGTCTCCATGAATTCATCAGTATAAACATATGTCTATTAAATAAGGGACTAATTAAAAATCCCAACTAGACCCGTAACTGCTGACTTCAAAATGTAGGTTTTACCCACACAGAGAAAAATACACAATTTCCCATGCTCTAACATTTAAAGCCACTCGTTCTATTACCACAGCGTTACACAAATTAGTCCGCTGGTAATTTACACACACTTGAACAATTAAATACACACCAAAACCCTAGCATATTATTCGCTAATATTATAACTTTTACAACAATGTACATTAAAATCTCTAAAGGAACTGAAATCCTATTTTACAATGCATGCCTAGTTATCTCCCCTCTCCTTCCGTTATCAGATTCACCCCACTAAAAAAAAAAGGACACGCAGCACGTGCTTAGGTACCCCTCTCCAAATCCTTGAAAATCACAATGAAATTACGTGCATCGTGTCTCAAAATTATAGTATTTAACATCTACCATCTTTAAGCTTTCATTATCTCATAAAAAGAATGAATGCACTCTGATAATAATTTAGATAAGAGGGAACTCATGGCATGTCCGTTACGAACTAAAATTAATTTAATTCCGCGAGCGTGTTTTACGCTGCACCATTTAAAATCACAAATCCAGGAAAAATTAGATCCCCTGTCTTCTGACAAATAACAGTAATATTCCAATTTATACAAACAGCTACTCTGAGGAAACTATCAAATTCCCTACTACCTTTTCACAAAATACCTAATTGCTCTGTCAGTTATATTCACTTAAAAGATTTAGCATTGATGGCTCTACTTCTATGAATTAACTTTACCTCCTAGAAACAACTCTGCAAAAATCTTATAAACTATTAAAGCTTAATTAACTTCATATTTACCAGCACGAATTTCTCTCGAAAGAGCAGTCGGCTCTGTGGCAGTTCCTTCCCAAGGCGTAGAAGTTCAAAAAATTCTCCCACTTCTGCCAGGGAATCCCGCTTATTTATTACCCCAGACCACGCTACGCGTGAGTCATAGCTAGGCTTTGTTCTTAAGCGGGTCGATCTATGAACCAACCAACGTGCCAGGAATCGCCCACGGTCATTTCTAAATTTAGAACTTACGGTCAAGCGGAAAATTTCCGTTGCTGACCTGTTTCCACGCGCTTAAAACTCCCCCTCTACCCCCATCTGATTTCACCCTTACTAAAAATTATAGCGCGCTCACTGAGAAGAACCGAAAATGCTCTGCCATTATGTTACACTAGAAAATCTCTACATGAACGAATTATCTTAATGAACCAGCGCGCTGGTGCCAGTCTAAAAGTTAAAACTACCATCTTTTCTAGAAACCGTAATTCTTAATCTACACAGAAAATCCAAACTCGATTATTATACAACGAGAAATAAAAAAAACGAATAAGATAAAAATCCCACCGTAATCTTCCTTAAAAACGTAAAAAAAATGCTAGGAACCGAAACTTGGGGCCTGTTGTAAATTCAATCACATTAACTTCTCACAATGAGTAGTGTAAAAAAATAATACGTTAATGAGAGAAAATGTAGGAACCGAAACTTGGGGCCTGTTGTAAATTCAATCACATTAACTTCTCACAATGAGTAGTGTAAAAAAATAATACGTTAATGAGAGAGTAATCATCCTAATTCTCTGGCAGGACAAGCTCGAGGTTCAACTGAGAGTTACACTTTATCTCTTAAGCATCCCAACCACTAATAACCAGTAGGGGCAAAAAAAAAAAGAAGAAAAAAAAAAGATTTACGAGGCAAAGTAACACACTTAGAAGTGACTGACTAAAAATAAATTATTGTGATTAGCACAATTTTAGACTGAATAAGAGAAGAAATGAGGCATCTGGAAGTGACAGCATGAGAAAGAAATGACAGCATTTAATGAAATTTCATATTATGAAAACAAACAAGGAAAGTGATACATCTGGAAGTGACAGCATGAGAATAAAAGATAGAATTTAGTAAAATTCCATATTTTGAATGAAAGAACAAATAAGGGAAATCATATGCCTAGAAGTGACCGCATGAGAATAAAAGACAGTGTTTAATTAAACTTCAGAATGTCAATAAAAAAGCAACAAGTATGAACAGGAGTTGCCTCAACTCTCAGATATTCAAAAGACAAATCACTTAGACAGTATGAGAGGAAGAAAAATTGGAAGAACATTATAGGGATTTAATCTTACGGCTTCACTGAGCCCATTCTTCTGTTATCCAGAAATCAGGCAGTTCTGTGAACACCAATGTTGTAAGGGGCAACCTGTCCTCATTCCTTCCCAGTTACAGACTTTTATTATGGAGTCTTTCACACATACACACATAGATACATGTTCTTAATTGTATAACACTTAACTTAATGACTGGCAAAAATATTATAGAGGTATCAACAGTGCAATAACTCTTGTTATTATATTTTGACGGTAATAACATCTGAATTGCACTATTCATTTTGAAATGAAGTGTTACCACTGGTAAAGTTAGAAGTAAATTCTAATTCAGATACAAAAATAAGTTACGGGTTGCAGACAACCAAAGCTTGCTGCACACATATTTGATAAGTCTGCAAGAATGTACACTAATGAGTGCACTCAGTACAAGAGAGACACAGTATGAAGATCAGTAAATCTAAAATATAAGCAGTGAAGGTCAGCAGAAGTTCAAGAGACCACTCAAGATCAAGGTCAACAATATCCTGATCAAATATTCAAAGATTAAAGTATTTAGGAAGCATGCTCATATAGGATGGTAGAATGCACAGAGGATTAGAAATAAGATATTGACAAGGATGACTGAGTGGCTTACCAAATGACTTCACTATTTAGATGCCCATATATACTATCTACTTACTTTCAATCTCAAACCCAGTCACCATTGACAGACTGGCAAAGGAGGGGTCAATCACAACGTGTGTGATAAGATGGCTAAGAAAAGCTACCCATCACTACATCTTGCACAACTGCATACGTTGAAACAAAATTACAGTAACTAAAAGTACTACCAGTTTGTAAATACAGTCAATCCTCGCTATTCACGGGGTTAGGTTCCTTGAAAACCCTATGAATACGGAATCCGCAAATATGGAACCATTGGTCGTATGGGAAAAAGGGTGTTAGGTTCAGCGGGACGGTTCACCATACACTATTGCTACCAGTCACCATAAACTTATCATTCCTTGTACTCTTCTTGTAAAAAACAGCTTATTTATTATACTATTCATTTTACAAATGTATTTTGTACAGTTTTCTTTGTAATAGTACAGCATGTACAGTCTTTTGGTGTACCAATACTCACTCACTCACCCATTCATTCACACTGTCACTACTCATACACACAAAAACACATTATTACAGAATCCCTGTAAAACAAAAATTGAAAACATTTACACAGAACATTTAAAATTAAGAAAAAAATAAATTCTTATACAGATATCCCAGAAAGAAGTTTATCTAACATATGTACCATATGTATCACTGAGGCTCATCACAGCCTTCTTGCACTTAGGCACACTCGCCAGTAAACTTGCACTATGCTTGGATGGCATTATTAATTCCAAAAATAATCAAAAACAGCATAAAACTACAAAAACGTGGATGAAAGATGCTTGAAAAAGACATGTAATTACAATGAAAGCCATGAGAACAAGAAGCCAGCCTCTCCTTCGTGTGCAGTAGGCGTCACCAAATTTTTTGTCTACTGCACATGGTCATGAATACCCGCGAGGTTCCCGCTGATGGCAAAAAATGGGTTACACTTTATCTGGCACAAATGAGTGAATCTACGAATACAGAACACGTGAATAAGCTTGTAGTAGACTTTTTGTCTTGCACATCTTTGGTAATGGTTTGAACACCTGTTACATGCAGAAGTCATAGGTTATAGCTGTAACCTGACACTTCATCAGCTGTTGCTATAACACTGAGCTGATCTTGTGATGATAGATGTAGCTGTCAGTGTGATAACCAACAACACGTTTCCAGTTTGCATGAACACACAGAGTTTATAATAAAGTTCAGCTCTAACGAAGTTTTTATTTTACAGATTCACTTAAATTATCAAATGAACAACTAATGTCTTCTATCATGCTGGCAGATTTGTTACAATCAACAACATATTGTGTTAGCATTGGGTTATCATTGCTATAAAGTTGTATATTTGTTTTAATTTAATTAACAGTTTCCTTTCAGTATATATCTCCAGCTAACTCATTCTAACCCAGGCAGTTTTCCGGTTTTACCCAGGCCCCAAAATGGAGGCATTTTTTTGCTGCAAGTGATGTTTTAAAAACAGGCAGTAGACAAATATATTAATTCAGCAGATATAAGTATTATGCATCATGCTTTAGGCAATTGGCTGAAGAATGTTGTGAAGCAATGTTAAGTTCTTCTGTGATGTAATAATTTTGTTATGTCTTGCAAAGTATAGAAACCATAAAAAAATCAAAACCAAAAATTGATCAAAATTATGCACTTACTTAATTCCTTGATGGTAAAAGCCCAGGAATCGAAATATATATCCAGTTCAAAATTAATCCAAGATGTTTAATTACAAACAAATAAAAATTATAATTTTTATGATTATTTTTGTGAAGTCACATATTGCTGAACTGGAACCTCACTGACTCAGTCCTGTCCCATGCAATTTAATTAATTAATTACTTAAAAATATCAAAATTGTTAAACATCTTTCTTACAATCAAAAATAGGATATTATTGATATCGCTAAAATTCATTTAAGAATAATCTATTGTGGTTGATCTTTTAATAGTTTATGACTGTTATGTTTGTGACTACACTACTTGTAAACACACTGCCTAATGACATCACTAAATGATAAAAGTATTTAAAAAATAAGCACCACAATACTTATTTCGTTACCAGCTCAAAACACATGCTCCACAGGAAGTATTTGCATGATTTGAACAAGCTATTGCCACTTATTTTTTTAAAAAAAAAACTTGATAAAAATTCATACATATATTATAGCATAACATTTATTTTATTTGGGATTGGCCGCCTGATACAGAAATTATCCGTCTTTTGTCTCAAAGTCCTCTGTTTTTGCGGATCAAGTGAAGTCCCCTTATGTCACCTGCCTGGCGCCATCTTTTGTCTCATTGTTGTATAGCAGTTCCCTTTATTGTCCTGCCACGTAGAATTACTCGCAAAACGATTGTTGTACCAGATATGTTTTAATTCGTCCATTGTCCAACCTAACGATAACTTACAATTAAGTCTGGGGGGGGGGGGATACTGCAGCGGTTGATATGAAATAAAGGTTTTCAGAGTCCCAAGGGAGGGACGATCACCCTGTTGCCACCCCCTTGGGTCCACCAATGTCTTCTTGCTTATCTTCTCCCTTTTGTGATCCTTTCCTGTGCCCCCTCCCTTTTTTTAAAAAATCACACTACTGCTATTCTGATGCTGATAAAGCTGTTTTTTTATATTTTTTTGTGTGAATGATGCAGGTGTACACAGATCAAGACCTACTCCTGGGACAATGCTCAGGTGGTTCTTGTTGGTAACAAGTGTGACCTTGAAGACGAGCGTGTTGTGTCCACTGAAAGAGGCAAACAGCTTGCAGAACAGCTGGGTAAGTCGGTAATAGGGTGTATGTATGTGTGAGCTATAAAAGAACTTTCTTAGATCACCATCATGATCATTATTACCCTTCAGCTGCCTGAGGAGCATAGGCCTTCAGCAAACTTATGCTAAGTCTTCCTGTTTTTAGTTGTCCATATTGTTGTAGGTGTCAGTGTTACTTTTCTTTGCTCCCCTTTCAGGTCCTAGTAACATACAGAAGATCAGGTAGCTACAGATGTCCTGTATCTCATCTGTTTATTCCAGAGGTTAAATGCTCTAAATCTATTAGTTTATTACTGTCAAGTACTCGCTTGTCAGTTAGTTTGTGTTTTTTCTCCATGAACACATGTTGCTGTAAATTGGACATTGGACTTCTAGTGACTTTAGCTAGGTAATTTTCAGTTTGTACTCGGTGTACTATGTGATGATACTCAATTATTCTGGTCTGTGTGCTTTATACTACAATGCTAGCACATGTGACCAACATTAGACAAGTTGCCATAGATGCTAGAGCTTGTAACAACAAATGTTATGGATTGAGAGTTGGTCTACTGTTTTATCTCCAGTTGGGCTATTTTTCGATCTTGAGTTGGGCGACATCTGAAATTAGAAAAATTCCCAGTTCGCAGTTCTGTTAATAATTATTTTTGCAATCGCTCAAAATGGGGTACAAGTTACCGTTAATATTTGTATTGGCAGCCATTGTTCTAAGATTTGTAGGCCTTTTTATTCACAAGAAAACTAAAGGCTGGATACAGGGTTCCACTTAGCGAATTAGGATTTAGGTCTAGGCTTAGGATGCAGAGTCAGAAAAATAGTACTCAAATTCTGTTTTGCACTTATATAAACATAATAATGTGTGACAGACATGAGACGTTGAGGCCATACATTTAAAAAAAACAACAACAGCAAATGTTATGGATTGAGAGTTGGGCTACATTTTGGTTTCAGGTTGGGCTACTTGTTTATCCCAAGTTGAGCGCATCTAGGAAAATCCTTGTTTCTGACACACATGTGTGCACTCACATGCTTGCATGCTGTGTATTTGTGTGTGTGTGTGTTTATATGTATATATTTTTTTCCCTCAGAATGGATTAACATTGCTAACATTCTCTTCTAAGCAGATTAAATAAACTTTTTCCAAGTTTTGATCATCCTTTACTATGGATATATTTAATTAATTAACTTTGAGTGCAGTGTAAAATAGTACCTTTTATGCAGAGACTTTTTTCTGTTGGATTATGTAAATAAATCATATTCATAAGAACTAACACTGTTTGCACATACACCATAGTTGGATCAGTTAAAGTGTATGTCTTTGACACTTTACTTAATCGTAAATCATAGCCGTCAGTAGAAAACATGAAAAGATCATGAGTTACATATTCTCAGTACGGAGCAGTAGTAAAAGTTTGACATATGAAAAGTGCATTTTTCACTTGCTATTGTTGTGTAATTAATTTATAATTCAGCTAGGAGAAAATAAAATTGATATGTGTTTAATGACAAGCAAATGTGCTAGTCTGAATTTGTAAATGAGTTGCTGTTGTTGCTGTCATCCTAGCAAATTGATTTATTCTCTTCTCCATGTGTTATGTGTTAAATTCATCTTTTAGTTCCAACTGTAATTGCATCATAAATATGCAACAGTTGGTTTGACTTGAGTTTATCTTCTTTGTTTTATCGACTGTATATGCTGAGCAGCTATTCAGATGTGGGTGCTATTCTTTTCCATAGCAATACACAGTGCTGGCGTTCTGTCATATTATATTTCTTTTAGATATCTATAACCCCCCCCCCCCCCCCCCAAACCATCTTCATGGTCATCCTCAAGATTCTGGTCATCCTCAAAAAGAATCCGGATCAACTGTGTTTTTCTACATGTCCTTTTAGTGTTGCTGTTTCAGCTTTGTCCTTTATGTCTTTGTTTCTCACTAGATCTCTCTGTGATTTATTTGCTGCTTGTCTTACACACTTTATTTCACTAGTGATGATATTTCATTCTTGCACTTTGTTTAGTGTTTGACACTAATAGCTCAGTATAGATATAAATACTGTATGTATGAATGTTTCTTTGTATGCATTTGAATCTTTGGCTGCTTCAGAAGTAAGATCAGCTAGGTCATTTGGCTTATTTCACTAGTTGTGTGTAATCGTCCATTTGTGATGAACCTACTGCCAAGGCGTTATAACTCTTGTGCTTATTTTATTTTCGCACTACCAGCTTTGGTACTTCTGTGTGTTGGTGTCTTAAAGGTAAAGGATCCTGTTACACGCCCATTGAGGCATATTGGGAATATGGTGTTAGGCCCATATTTTCTTGGCCGTCGGCACACTAGGGGTGATGTGGTCAGCATCACGCCGGCCGCCTTAACCTTCCCAGAGTTGCTCTGGTACCCATTTGGGGCTGGGTTGACCCAGGAGCCGTTTGTGGCCTAAAAAAATCCCACCTCATCTGGCGATATTTGGCCATTTTTCGAGGTGTACTAGTACTTGCCTATTTAGGTGTGTTTATCTGCCGATAAGATGTGATAAATCTGCAGATAAGATGAGATAAGAGAAGATAAGGTGTACTTTATGTTAAGGACATGTTCTGAGGCCTTGGTGTATACAGGCCGATGTTTTGGGATCATATTTACCTCCCTGATAGATTTCTATTGTGCAGGAACGGCGCTAGGAGATAGTTAGGCCATTGTTCCTTATGAAGGGAGAGTTATTGAAGAGATTATAAGGCCAGGAGTTGTGTAGGCCAGATTACTTATAGACTACAGAGCGGACAGTCTTTTGAGTATATATAGATTTAAGCCTGGGTGGCGTTTTGTAACTGCAGTGTCAGCAGTCGTTCTGGTGGAACATTAGAACTGCTAGGATATATAGATTCAAGCCTGTATGGCGTTTTGTTAACTGCAGGGGTATGCAGTCGTTGAGGGAGTCCTATAGATGTACGCCTGTGTGGCGGGTTTTGTAACTGCAGGGTCAGCAGTCGTTCTGGTGAATTTACTGATGTAACATTAGAACTGCGATGTAAACAGGGTTTACATCATACTGAACAGCTGTAACATTCTGCGCAATTGATTATTATTGATTTTTGTGTATCCTGTTGTACCTGTGTAGTGTATCGTATCGGATTGATGTTGCTGTGTAAATAAATGATGTGCTGTCAATTGGAAATGAACACTAGTCTGATTCGTTGATCTATGCTTGACAGTACAGGGTGAGTGACTGTACCCTTCATACCACTCACTACAGACTGTATACACAGGGACAATACAGAGCTAACCTATTTATCATCTGCTCTGTGTGGGCGCATGTCCTACAACAGTCTAATCACTTCAACAGAGAGATACTTTACCAAATATACATCAACAGAACTTTATCAATTAGACCCTGGGATATAATTTATCACCATTGTATAGTTAGCCCTTTTTTCAACTATAACATTTGGTGGCCATTTGTATAATAACACCATTTCGACGATAACAACCATCTTCATTGCACACTGGCAATGCTCCGAGTATGACATCATTAGCAACCACCGGATCTGAAAAAAATGTCCATCCTTTATATTCCCTGCACTGGGAGCAAACCTGGTACCTTTAGAACTAGAGGTGGATGCCATACCTCTTAGCCACTCTAACTCCCTATGTGTAAAATATGTGCAGAAATATCAGCACAGAGAATGTTGGATCAGATTCTTCACCTGAATCACATTGTTTGTTCTGATTATATGGTTGATGTTGATCTGATAAATTGTTCTTGTACATCATTGATGATGTTATGCATCAATAGGTAAAGGTAGTGCTATAGCAGGTGCTGCCCTAGGGGAGTCAAGTGTTAGAGCCTTCATTATACTAGGTCCAGCTTTGAGAGTGGGTGTGACCAGTTCCCTTCCTCTGTGCCTTTTCCTTCCCTAACTCATGAGCACAGTCAGGTACCCATTTACAGCTGGGTAGACTGGAGTGTGACACCACCATGTTTCGAACTCAGTACTTTTGCAGTGAGAGATCAGCACTGTAACCACTATGTCAATTGGATGGTTATGCATTAGGCGATGAAATAGTGGTTATAGGTCATGTTCTTATCGTGTTTCAGTTTTTATGATAAATCACCGTTTGGAAAGCCAGCCAGGGACCTAACAGCAGTTTTACTTTCTTTAAAAACAGTACCCTTGTACCATCCAGAAGCAGGATGTTGATTCCCTATTTAAGAAGCACATATGTCTTGTTGCTCTCTCATAAGCTTTCTGCTGGTTTATGAAGGTTATAATTAGTTCTTGGATTTCATTTTTTCTTACACACACAAACACACACAAAATTAGTTAGGCCTAATGGGAATATTGTGTCTATTCACTCTTTTCCGTTTTTGAATTTGAACTGTGCTTGACCACGTACTGGGTCTACCTTTGTTCTTATAAATTGTTTTATATTACCAGCCTAACCTGCCAATGGGGTATTGATCATATAGACCACTTTGATCATCCAGCCAATGGTTTAACACATTAACTACCGAGTTGGAAAACACTCTGTGGCGTAGTTAAATTTTGTTCCCATTTTCACCCTGTAGGTGTATGCACAAAGTAAGCTGTAGTTTTTGTAATTGTTTACAGAATTTTATGAATTACACATCATTTTAATGATAAGTACCATTTGTAACTCTAATCGAGGTGGTTGCTATTTCACGGCCCTCCTATGGCCGAGGACTTGCAATATTTACACTATCATAACTGCTTGTCATAACTGCTTGCGCCCCACCACTATCAAAATCACTATTTCAATCAATGTGCACACCGTTTTCACTCTTGTCCTCGTCACTAGATTTATCAGTCAATTGTTGAAACAAGTGTCTAGTCTGTTCAGCCGTTAGACGAGATGTACAAGCATTTATTGTGGTCCTATCACTAGTTGTCACGGTAAACAGTTTTACACGATTTGGTAACTAACCCGAAACATTGTAAAATATGAACATAATATCAGTTTTCTAGTGTTCTACAACAACCATTCTTTGGGAATTTGTTTTCCGGTGGCAACTTAAAATCTCGAACCAGATCAGAAAGTGTTTGGTACATATTTAATTCGTTTTCTTACTAAACTTAGATCGCTGTTCCCAACGGCTCGCGGTCCAAATGTGTTTATTTCGTGCGCCATTGACAGCGACTCATGGTAGTTAATGTGTTAAGGTTAGAGCTGACAACCTATGTCAACAATTATTACATAAACTGCAACCAGAACACAAAGAACCACCAGCACGGTGGCCAGGTGAAAAACAAGTAATGAAAGTCAGACTGTCAGCAAATCTTTTTACAACAAATAAAAAACTCTACAAATGGCATGAAAATATAAATCTGTGGGGACTAGGAGAGACAAGGGTGAATGGACATATAAACATATTAGGAGGGGAAACCTGGATAGTGGCGATTCACTCCCATGGCTAGGTGGTGGGTGCCGTTCGGAAGGTCCTGGTTCGATTCCTGGTAAGCCTATCACTTCTGTTATTTTTCTGTTGTCTAATCTTCTACATCTTTATTTCTCACTGAGTGCCTGATAACATACCTTTATGTGTTGTTTGTTTAAGGGTGAATGGAATAGGACACACATACTGAATGCAGAGAAAATATATATTCCCAAACATAAAAAGTGAAGACATTTTGTATAGAGAAGGGTCACCTTTATGATGCTTTTAATAGCCAAGAATAATAACCAATATCAATCAAAATTAGAAGAGCAAGATTTCAGGCAAACGAAAGACCCACCATTATTCTGCGTTATACACCTAAGAAATGCAGACTACACTACCAAACACTACCTGACTGGACTAATGTGATTAATTCCAGGTAGTTTTAGACAAATTATCAAGGTCAGATATTAAGATAATCTTATAGAATGTAAACAGCAAGGGTTGAAACATACATCAGAAACAAAGGGTTGGTTATAGTTTGGAAAATGCTGAAAAATTATTAAATCCATGAAAACTGTCATCACATGCAATATACTGAATGAAAATACATGAGTTAAAACAGGCAACAGAAACAAAGGATTGGTTATAGTTTGAATAATGCAGACAAATTATTGAATCCCATGAAAACTGTCATCACCTGCAATTATACTGAAAGAAAATACATGGCGAGAAGTCAGGAAAATACACAGGGAGTAAATGAAGATAATGAGAATAAATACAGGAGATGATAACAAGATTACACGTTGAACAAACAGCCCTAACATGATGTAGAATCATAAATAATATCTTGGCAGCAGTATAGACACAGTTGAAGGGACAGACAATGATATCAAAATAAAGATACAAAAGGCTCAAGGCAGTCTTTTTTCTGGAATCCCCTTGGGTAAGAGAGAGAGAGAGAGATAGAGGGAGACCAAAGAGCACATGCAGAAGAGAGCTGAAGACAGACGTAAGGTTGATGAAGAAGATATGGAAAGACCTTGAGCAGACGGCATGGGACAGAAGATTTGGTTTAAGTTTGTTGAAGGCCTATACTCCTTGTGTGGGTTTGTGTTTTATGTCTGAGGTGGCACTGCAAATAGCATTGCCACCTGGTGCGATCGGTAGCTTCATCCTCCCACGTTGCTGGATCCATGTCCAGTGCCCTCATGTCTCTCCTGCACACATCTTTGAATCTCAGCTGCGGTCGCCCAACTGTTCCTCTGCCAGTTGTCCGTAGAAGATATCTTTCAGGATGCAACCATCTTCCATGCGGTGGACATGGCCAAGCCAGTGTAGTCTGCGCTGTCCAAGCAGTGGATACATGCCTTGAAGGCCAGCACGTGACAGCACCTTGACATCTGTCAAGGGGTAGTGTTGATGATGAAAACTGTACTAAAATCAATAAAAGTTTTCTGTCAAGAAGTCACGTGTAGAATTTTTGACAAGGAAATTACTCAGAACTTTTTACAGTGTCTGTGGAGTTAGACAAGAATATGTGATTTCACCAACAATCGTTTTTTATGGTCCTGGCCTAGATGATAGGATGGGCATCAGAAGAGACTATTACATTAGGCATTTGACACAATGATAGAAGATCTTGACTTTGTAGATGATTTATGTCTTCTGTTTTGTAAACAACAAAACACACAAGAAAAAGGCAAATAAATTAATAGTAGAAGCAGCAAAAGCAGAACTACACATCAGCGTAAATAAAACTTGTCTAAACATAAGAACATAACATCATTCTTTTCATTCTTTCACTCTCAGACATCTGCTTGAATATATTTTAAGAAAGCAATAGTCACCTTGAGGCTAGAATAGGTCCAGATTCAATGAAGACCAATGATCAGTTGATTGAAAAAGTCTGCATTATTACCTACATAGAAAATAATAATAATAATAGCCCCTTCAGTCATAACTGACTATGGGTATGCGCCCCTGAGGTGACAGCCTTCAGCTGCTTACTTTCCTAGTGCTCCTTTTGACGTCTTCTCCTCTCTTCTGCTTGCTGTGTGAGCTTCTTTTCACCCAATCTGAGGTGGCACTGCAAATAGCATCGCCACCTGGTGCGATTGGTAGCTTCATCCTCCAACGTTGCTGGATCCATGTCCAGTGCCCTCATGTCTCTCCTGCACACATCTTTGAATCTCAGCTGCGGTCGCCTAACTGTTCCTCTGCCAGTTGCCCGTAGAAGATATCTTTCAGGATGCGACCATCTTCCATGTGGTGGACATGGCCAAGCCAGTGTAGTCTGCGCTGTCCAAGCAGTGTATACATGCCTTGAAGGCCAGCACGTGACAGCACCTTGACATCTGTCACTTTATCTTTCCACGAAATGCCAAGGATGTTGCATAGACACTGCAGATGGAAGGTATTGAGCCCTCTTTCTCACCTAGCATAGGCTGTCCATGCCTCTCTGCCACACAGAAGTGTACTGGTGATGCAGGCGTCATTTACCATGGCTTTGGTTTTCATTGTGAGTTTGGAGTTTCCCCAAACACGGGATATGAGGCGGGCAAAGGTAGCTGCAGCCCTGCCAATGTGACTGTCAATTTCTGTGTCCAGTGAGAGTTTGTCATTGATGGTAGACCCCAGGTATGTGAAGTGGTGCACCACTGCCAATTCATAGTTACTAATGCAGGGAATTTAGCTTTTCCATAAATTTTTTTGAAACAGAATAATCATGTGGGATTTTACTTCACTGCTTATTTTTTTCTCATGAGGCAGCAAATTGCAGTACACAGCAGGCGCAAATATAAAATCATTTGAATACAAATGGTTGACAAAAAATTTGAAAGCTTGTCATTCCTGGCCAATAACCAGTAGACATTAGAGTTTTATTTTTTTTTTTTAAAGACTATTGTGTCTCTGAGATGTGCAAATCAGTCCTCATTGTCAACACTGAAATCTGGGATTCTGCAACTGTTATTGATGTTCAGATCCACATTGCTGTGTGAATAGACATTCCTACGCTGGAATTAATCAGGTAGATTCTATCTCAAATCGCTGATGCAAATTTATAGTACGTGCCACATTGTGCAGATATTTTAAAAGTTCAGTCAGAATTTCTACAGCTTTTCAGGCAAGCCGAAAATGTCACAGCTGGCATGTACTATTGTGAATTCTGAAAGCTCTTTTAATAATTTATGTTGCAGAAAACAGTCAAGAATTGTTTGAGTAAAGCTTTTGCAAGCCTTTGTGTCGCTTTTCTATAATGTATTAATTTTTATATAAATGTTATTAAGTATGGCGAATTTCGCTTCTCATTTACCCTGTCTTTGACAAGGGAAACAAGTTAGGTTGCCCACTCTAGTGTACACAGTTGAGTATCCAATTGTGGATTATATATTGCGTATTTAGTTTGATTTTACTTTTCTTTATGACTACGCATCATTTGTGAAGGTTTCCTACAAAGTCAAAAATTTTAACAAAAGAATGCAGCATTGATTACCTTCTATGTTTGATCTGTCATCAATATATTAAGTCTTTCCCTAGATTCACTTTCGTCATTGTCAGAGTTGAAATCAGACCCGTATTCAATACCCACATCTGATTCAACCGCAGCCTCATCTTCCTGATCAAAATACATGTCATCCCTCAGCTCCCAAAGTAACGATTCCACCGCCCGAAAAGCCATGACTTAAAACAAAAAAATCTCGAAAAATCAAAATATCGATCGATTAAGAAAAAAATTTCAAAAAACGGGAACTTCTCTCGTACTGGAAATATTCAGGTTTCACTAAACAGTGTTTTCACTGTCAATTTTGGATGGTAGACTTTGCGCACTGGCGTTTTTGGCCAAATCAAATTGTAAAGGGTTAATAATTAGGCGAAAACCTGTACAGACAGTATATAGGGTCATACAGATATAAAAACGAGAAAAATCTGTACAGATTGTAATCTTACTTACTTGTAAGTAACCTGTACTACTTGTCATGTATAGTTGCAGATAGTGCAATAGTTTATGCCAGCAGTCAATTATTCAAAAGGAAAAACATAACAGTTATAATTAGTCTATAGCACTGCAACATTTTTTTATTTGTCTTCTTTCACATAGAAATACTATAGGAGACAGTTTCTCATTCTTGTCTGCCCGTGGGGTGTTGATTTATTTTGCAGTTTTTGTTTTTTGACAGAGTAGTTTTGTGCACATGCTGTGCTGGTTGTGAGCCATACAATGTTGTACAATGCCAGTTTGAGTTCTGTATGCATACAGTGCAATGAGTTATGTATGCTTACAATGCAATGAGTTCTGTATGCTTACATTGCAATAAGTTCTGTATGCTTACAATGCAATGAGTTCTGTATGCTTATGATGCAATGAGTTTTATATGCTTACAATGCAATGAGTTATGTATGCTTACATTGCAACGAGTTATGTATGCTTACAATGCAACGAGTTCTGTATGCTTACAATGCATAGTGACGGTGAAGGTGAGGGGTGAAATAGAGAAAAAAAAAGGAACCGTCTATATTTGAATTGTCACAGGTTACAAGGGTGGCCATACAGGGCATTATGTGGGAGATCCATTTACAAATATATTGGTCTCATGATGCATGTGCGTAGGCTGGTATATATAATGGTTGCTTGGAGGGTACAAATTCAGGAGTGCCAGTTTCTGTCTTTAATATTAGGCCATGTTTGATTGATTGACCACTTAATATGCAGCACCCTCTTTCAATCATAGACACGGATCTTTCAGTTAGATCAGAACACCTTTTTATATATCGCAGATTATTTCTATAAAATGTATGTCATATGTAATTTTTCTGAATTCTTCCTCTAGATGATTCTTTTTTACTGTAGTTCGAGTTATTATTGAGAACATTCTTTCTTGTAGCTCCACAAGCATTCTGAATCTAAGCGTTGTATTTGGTATGGTGTTTTTCTGCTAGATAACAGCGTATTTATGTTGATCTTTCATATGTGCTAATCCGCCAAACTGCCAGGGTCAGTCATCTTTACTATGCTCGTGAGATCTCTGTTGCCTGCGCCTTGTGAGAGTTTGACCTTTGACTTTCAGGATCTGAAAGCATACTTTAAAATACTGAGATCAGTGTATAAATATTTTTTTTGTCTACCGCCTCCACTCCCACTGAAGAATAAGCCTTCAGACAGTTCACACAGAGCTCTCCTGTTCTGTGCCAACTGCCCAAGTTATCTCCTTGTCTTCTCTGTCCCGTTCTGCGTCTGCTTCCCATTCTCCTGTCCATATTATGGTATTATTATTATAATTAGATGCATTTGATATAAAGGTAAAGGTAGTCCCATAGCAATTACTGCCACAGGGGAGTGAAGTGTTAGAGACTTCACTATACTAGGTCCAGCATCGAGAGGTGGGGTCACCAGTTCCCTTCCTCGCTGCCTTTTCCTTCCCTAACTCAAGAGCAAAGTTAGGTACCTATTTACAGCTGGGTAGACTGGAGCGTAATAATAACGTGAATCGAACCCAGCATTTGATATAATTGTATTTAGTCTGCTAGTTGCTTGTCATTTGAGGGTTGGGTCTTTGGGTGTCTCGCAACCAGTGTATGTAAGGTAGGGGTGCTATCAGGATTCGAGGGTTGGGAGGCACCTCAAATCCTTAGTAAGCAAAAGTGGGACATCTAGATTCATTTTTGTGGCTGGAATGACAGCTGGTTACAATAGTTTCTGGCCTTCATGTTAGTTCATTTCCCACAATTCCTGCATGCAGTGTGAACCCTGTTGGAACTTTCTACTTCTCCTTTCCTTTCTTATCCTTATTCTTATTCCATTTGCTCCTGCTACTTCCTGTTGTTATTGGGCAGGACAGTGCCAGGCAGATTTTCTACGTTCATTTCTACACTGCAATTATTGCAATAAATTTTTTAGGCTTAATCTATTTTGGTCATACTTCTTGCTATTCAGGCAGTCAATACCCGTTAGTTCCCCAAAGAGCATAGGCTTTCAACAAACACACGCCAAGTCCCTCCTTTCAACGTTTTCCCCATCATTTTTGCTTCTGTCTCCAATTCTCTTCTCCATGTGTTTCTTGGTCTAACTCTGCCTCACTAACCCTGGGGGTTCCAGAACAAGGACTGCTTTGTGATGCTCTCTACAGGTTTCCTCAATGTGTGTCCTATCCATCACCATCTTCTTCTTCTCATCTCTTGTTCCACTGGCACTTGTCTGGTTCTTGTCATCAGTTCCACGTTGGTAAACTTGTCATACCATTTTAATCCTTCTATTCTAAACAAGCAGCCGTTTATGAAAGTCTGTAGCATTTTGGTTGTTGTTTTTGCTGTTCTCCATGTCTCAGAGCCATACAATAGGACTGACTTGATATTTGAGTTGAAGATTCTTATTTTAATGTTGGACTTCTCTTGATCTCCTTATATTTCCCAATGTAGTGAAAGCTCCTCTTGCTTTTTGTATTCTTATTTTGATATCATTGTTTGTCCCTCCAACTTTGTCTATATTGCTGCCAAGATATGTGTATGATTCCACAGCCTGTAGTGGTATTTCTTCAAGTTCAATCTTTTTTATCATTTTTTGCTTTTATTCTCATTATCTTTGTCTTTTCCCTGTGTACTTTCAGACTTGCTGTGACCTCTCATCAAGTTTTTTCATTTTGTCTTGCATCTGATTACAGTTATGGAACAGAAGAGCCAAATTTTATCCCAAACAGTTCTGTAAGTTGTCCTTCATGAAGAACTCTGCATGCCATGTTTTCGTAAGTTTTCTTTGTTAAGTTAATGATCTTTAGAGGGACTCTATAATGCTTCATCAGTATTCAAAGCAATCCTTCGTCTACAGTGTCAAATATCTTTTCATAGTCAATAATTCCCATGGGAAGTAGTGAGGTCAGTTCTAAACTTAGTTCAACTATTATTCTTAATGTGGTCTCTACAGGATCTGTTTTTTAAAAAACCTGCTTGTTCATCTCAGTTGTCTATCTACAGACTCTTTTCATCCCTCAAGGATGATCCTGTTTAATATACTCCATGACAATGATGGCAATAAATTTATATTTTTGTGTGTGAACAGTGACGAATTACTGGCTATCCCACTTTTATCCTTCACAATTCCGTTTTGCTTTTTAATGCATTTATTCGTAATGTCACAAAATTAACCGTGATACAACGTTAAAATATCTCCAATGATGCAACGTAGGGATAAAAACTAATGCGTAAGCTGCTAGAATACATGATCGCCCACGCCGCGGGTCATCACCCGCCATGGAAATTAAATTGTTAGACTTGAAGGCAAAACGGAACGGGATGAGAACGGAGATCAAAAGGAAAAATCTGACTGAACGCGTGCTTGATACTAGCAAGGCTAAAGGACGCAAGTGGTGGGGAAAGGAGGAAAAAGTCACGTTCCCCAAGTTGACATAAAGTAAAGAAATCGACAAAAGGGACCTTGGATATTATATGCCACAGTCATTTATTGGACGCTTTTGCGATAACTTAGTCCGTTTATTTGAATGCAGTGATGAATTCCAGAAGATTCTAGAAAATATTTGAAAAGTAACTTTTCTTAATAATAATGTTAGGAATATAAAACCTAGCTGGCCGGATGGCCCATCTTGAGCAGTGAAATAATATGCTTTCATTTATACAGACGGACAGATAATAAGAAAGATATTGACAAAAGACTGTGTTGTTCATATCAACGATCGACTGCATTGAAATAAAACATGTCACTAATTTTCAAAAAATTGTGGCCTTGAAGACGCAAGTGCTAAAATCTAGTTGGAATGAAGAGACGGGGTGGGATGGTGAATTGTGGCTAAAAATAACTTTAAAGGCGAAATTGTGTAGGGGAAGGCAGGGTTGGTTCAAAAAACAAGTGTGTTTTTTTTGTGAAACGCAAGTAGAGACGGACGGACCAACAGACAATAAGGCATACTTGACTGAGGTATGACCATACATGCCACACGCTATGGTTTACCCATAATCTGTACGGGGTGTTTGCGTTTTCAGATGTGTACGGCCCGTACAAACGTCTGTAGGGGTTTTTTCGCCTAATTATTAAACATACATATAAATCGATCTTCTTGTGCCACTACCGTAGCCGTAATTTGTGTCATTTTTAATGTTATTTGCAAGAGAGTTAGCTTCCGTTTCCGATCTTTATTTAGTAATGGGAGTATTCGCGTTTATTTTCTGTGAATTTTTTAAATCGCAATCAATCGGCATCGAACACGCGGCCATTTTCGCTCTAATTTTAATGGATTCTGACTCCGATGCGATGACAAGGAGATCTTTATCTTTATTAGCGCTAATATCGGTTCACATAATATGGGTGATGGCAGAGATGGAAACGAAAGTAGAATGTCATTGCTAGTATGTATAATTTTAGGGGTTAGGATTAGGTTTAGAGGAAAGGTTTAGGGTTACGGCCGAATGTCACTGCTGACGAGGGTGTTTGTTGCTTTGCTACTGATGATGGGTGTAACGAAAAGATCGTCATTTGATTTGAATTGGTCAAATGACTTTCATTGAGATGCAAAGGAAAAGGACTCTTCGTTTGTTGGTTTTTTTTTTAATTAAAAAAAAATATTTTTTTAATTTTTTAATCGTTTTTTTCATCTTTATATACCTTTCTTCCTATCACATCTAACATGTACACAAACAAATTTTATATCGTCAGATTCATCATTCATTTATTTCTATACAGTCCAAAAATTAGATCAATTGACCAAAAAACTATAGAATTTACAAGTCATCCACTATAAAAAAGGGGGTGTTGTGAAAAAGAATGCAGCTGCAGGGCACATTTTCGGGAAAACAATGCAGCGTGCTAAAGGATAAGGTCCTATCAAACACAGGATTTCCTGGTCTGTTAGTGATAATTAAGCGCAGAAATAGACTAAATGATGACACGATCACATCATTTTTACAGTGCAAAATAAACTCAGACAAATATTGTATGAGTTTTAAAATAAATGAAGACCTGTTTTAAAAGGCAAAGTCCCCATGCCTCTATGATGCAGCTGTAATTGAAACTTTTTTTTTACACGAATTAACTCTTTTGATACGTTTTTTCTGTCTTTCTTTTTTTTGTACAGGTTTTGCTGGTCTTTGTACAGGGTTTTTGAATTTTTTGTACAGGTTTTTCATCTCCGAGGTGTGGCATGTATGTATGACTGAAATGACTTTTTGGTAGGATATTTGAATTTGAAAAAAGAAAAGGCAGTGATTGGCCATAGATGAATATATTATCGGCGCTCAGACGCGCATTTTGTGCCATTCATAATAAGTTGTCCTAGTAGACACAGTGAATTATTAAGTGGTGTAATTCCCAGAAGCTATTGAAATATTTAGAGGGACGCCATCATAAGGCCAGCAGCTCAGATGAGTTTTGCTAGCATTTAACTGTGTTCTATATTCATAATTCTGGTAAGACTGAAATTATTTCTTTGTACATTTTAATATTTGTTTAAGGTTTCGAGTGATTTGATACTGCAATAGCATAATCTGTCCCTTACAACAAGTAAGGATTCGCTCTAGACCCCCCGCCCCAGTTCAGGGTCTAGAGACAAATAAAATACATAAACTCCCGCAAGGATTATGAAGGACAGATCAAGTGTTGAGATCAGTGGAACATATCACCTATCCTATTCTATGGCAGGAAGCTAATGAACATATTTCAGAATCTGTAGTCTGGGAGAACTTATCCTATGTGAAACCAACTTGGTAAGATGTGTTGTTTGGTCAGAAAGATCTGACCCGTCTATGTAGTGTTGTTGTTGTGTAGTGTTGTGTCCAGAAATGGTTAGAGGATGGAATTCTGACACATGACTAATACTTTGATTGCAGAGCTGTGAGTTTCAGTTGGCACCACTGTGGTGTCAAATGAGTTGTTGAAATATTACCAGAGTGGACCCGTGCAGTAACATTTTGTCAGAGCAGCCTATTATTGCCCCCAAGCACGGAGAGGTGGGGCCACCAGACTTCTGATATTGCCCCCAAGCATGGAGAGGTGGGGCCACCAGACTTCTGATATTGCCCCCAAGCACGGAGAGGTGGGGCCACCAGATCTCAGCACCAGAGCTACACCTTCAAGCTACGTGAGCGCCTGGTCTGCTGAGAATTCACCAACTCAACTTATTTGCTAACACACCCATAAAATTTCCATCAAATAAATGGACAATGTGTAGTCACCATAGACAGGGAGTGATGAGGCCACCCCAACAGCACATCCATTAAATGTTCTCCCAAAATAAATTACACTATAAACAGTAATAATATTAACTAGTCTAGTAACATATATATGTACACACCTTGCATTTATTATGTAATATTCATGCATTTCTTTCATAATTGCTAACCCTTTCATATGTTCTGGCCAAAATAAAACCTTGGTTCAGAACAAATAAATGTAAGAAAATTACTATCAAAAATTTTTACACACTTGAGTTAGTTCAGTGTATTATAACATTTATTAATATTATTAGACTTAGTAAATATCTGTGTGTGTGTATGTAAACTACCACAACACATTACATATCATTACCCTAGACATTTAACGTAGCCACATTCATTAGTAAAAAAAAGATAGGTGTGAGGTCGTAGTGGTAGCAAGAAGGGCCTTCTGACAATTCACAGCTACCTTTTATCTCAGGAGCCTTCACAGCTGACCTCATGCATCACACGTAGTAATATCACCATCATACAATACCATCAAACCCACTACACGTAACAGTAATAAAAAATGGATCCCTAAAATTTGTTTTTTCCTTTACCCATTTACTTGTTACTTGTGGTTTCCAGGACTTCAAGACCAGCCTGCCTGTATCTTTTTAATTTGGTCTCAAGGACTTTATGAGAGTATAACATGTCCATGTCCGACTCCTTGTTTGTTTTTATTTGAATGAATATTTTCACAAGTTTTGGTCTACCTATGTCCATTACATTCAGTTTCTGACCATTTGAATTTCAAGGATAAAGAGCTTCCCTTTCCCAACCCACGAACATTCTTAAGAAATATTAAAATGTTCACTTGCGCAATACCAACATGAGAAAAAAGAAATAACAACATGACAAGTTTCTTTAAACCACAGATAAACTGTATTGATTTATCGGAAAAAGTTAAGTTGAATTTATTTTTAATTAAATCCAACTATATGTACATTCAGGAAATGATGTTGCTAGGGTTTCTCAGTTGTGGGAGTAGTCCTCATCATTGGTGATTTCATGATGCAAGAAATGTGAACTGTGAATGTAAATTTGTACATTTAAGTCAGGAGATTGCGGGATCAAACAATGTTCCCATCAGAATTTAATATTCAATATCTTGGTGCAATTTAATGTTATTAAAGAAGGGAGAGGGAAATGTAAAGAGAAATAGAGATTATATCACATTATTTTGTGGCCTGAACTCAGTAAAGTTTCCTTTATTCCTATGTCTGTTTGCTTTGTACTGTCTCTTTTCACATTGCCATTTACATTTGTTTTCATGTTCCCTATTTGCACTTTCTGTAGCCATTTCTTCTATTACATTCTTTATTTCTGATGAGAAACATAAACCTTGCAAAGCCAATTTGTTTCTTGTTTTTTTTTAAACATTTTCATAAAATAGCATGGTTTATATTCACAATATTCAGGTCTGGAGTTTTTTGAGACTTCGGCCAAGGAGAACACCAATGTGAAGGCTGTATTTGAACGCCTGGTCGACATCATCTGTGACAAAATGTCTGAGAGTCTGGATGCAGATCCAACCATGGTGAACAACACAGCAAAGTCAACACGACTGACAGAAAACCCAAACATCAGCAGCAGTAACTGCTCTTGCTGATTGCTTGCCTCTTGTACAACTGAAGGTTTGCTGTGCTAGAAACAGGGATTTTTTTCCCCACCACATTAGGCAAATATTTGGCATTGCTTTTCCATACAAGCGATGGTTTGATGAATTTCATTATACATTTTATAAGTTTATGTCATTCCTATTACTTGATTCCCAACGCTGTGGAGACTACAGATAATTTATTTAAGTAAATATCTTTTCAAATAAAGTTTTTTCTTTAAAGTCAAATTTTAATAAGTTTAGAAAATTGTCATTTTAACATATTGTTTGACAGTTGTAACATTTCATCTTGCAATTTCAACATTTCATCTGGCAGACAACTGCCTTTATCAATAACATCATTTGCTTCCACCTAAAAAATTTTTTTTTAAATCATGAAATAGAAGATTGAATATCTGTGTTACCATATTTTATCATGTGGACATATAACAGAAGTAGCTTCTCTATTCTAGTCTTGGTTTCTTCAGATCTATTACTTTTTTGATATTTGTAAAAAAAATGACAGTTTCTGCTCTGACTTGAGTAGATATTCTTGGTCATTTCAGTACGATGCATATGTGTTTCCTGTGACCTTTGACTAAGTCATTCATACAGTATAAATCAGACAGTTTAAATGTAACTGAATATTCAGATCCATGTGAAGACTAAATTACTGTAGTTTTTTTTATGCTGTAAGCCTGCATGTTTGTAAGATCCCGAGGATCCATGTATTTCCCACAGAATATGGTTCTGCCTTAAAAGAATAGGCTCATGATGTCCTTTCTTTTGAGACATTGGTCAAGAACTAATGATTTACATTATTTTATGAACTTTAACAGAATATAAACTTGAGACATACATTAGTGTCCAGTTAGTGTGACCTGTCTGTAAACTCAAAGTAAGTATAATTCTACTCACAGTCAGTAGGAGATACAGTTTTTCTTACCAGTTGGATTGTGGCATCATTCTAACTTGTTGCTCCCCCACCTCCATATTGGAATCATTGTGAGGCCCCCTCCTCCCCAACCCGGAGGATACATGATACATACTAGTGACAAAATATTAAATTGATATTTAAAACTTGATCGCAGACATTGAATAGCATGCACAGACAGCAATTACCATCACAAATTTTCTCTTTGTTATTGTTAACTGAAGACTTATTTTGTCTCCGTTACAGAAGTGATATGTAATGGGTTATATAGAAAGCTAATGCCAGCAATATTGTGAGTATTACTGGGGCATGTTGATTTTTTTTTTTTTTTTTTTTTCAGAAAGTAAAATATGGTGTAATTTTTTAATAACTTTTCTCTTATTATGGACAATGCTAACAAAATGTCATGAAAAACTTATGGACTGCAGTAAGCATTTACTCAGAATGTTTCCCGTAGCAATTATAGATTTACACACTTGAACAGTCATTTTTGTTTCATAAATTATATCAGTTTCACTACTACTGTAAAGTTTTTAAAAAAAAATGTTTTTCTCAAAAGCCTCTAATCTGTTTATGATTATTTTTAAAACATCTTATGATAATATTGTATCAGATGAACTTGAAAGTAAAGGTATGTGGTGTTAGCAAGATTATAAAAATGGATGTCTTGTAGAAAATTGTAGAGATTGATTTTTTTAAAATGTAAATTTACTTGATTGTATATGTATTCTTTCAACATATTATATATGTGTGAAATATTTATGTGTGCATATTGTATGTTTTTAAGTGCATTTTGTGTGCAGGAAAATATTTCTGTAAGCATACATGTATTGACATATATTTTATATATGTATACTTAGATGATGTGGTTTTAAGGCAGGGGGAAGACCCAGAGGCAGATGGGTGGACAGTATTGCAGAAATCCTACAGCAACACAGGCTCAAACCAGCCAGCGTGACACACTTGGCTCAAGAACAAAAACTTATCTCCCCCAATGTTTAACAGTGAGAGTGGACTTTTGTAAAGTAATTACGTACATACTTATACATAAGTACTGGGGGGGGGGGGGGGAGTAAAGGATCCTGTTTACACACCCATGGAGGCATATTGGGAATATGGTGTTCATATTTTCTCGACCATCGGCACACTTGGGGTGGCAGCGGAAAGAGGAAAAGATGCCATTTTATACTGACTCAGTCACAATGGATCATTGGACTGTGCTGCATCGCACCACCACTGTTCGTTTTTACTATGAAACAAAATCTGTGACTGAAGTGCACCGTCAGTTTAGACGTAATTTTAATTGTGATCGTCATGGTCAGATTCAGTCTTTCCGATATAATTGTCAAGAAATAAGAATTAAGCATGTGATAGTAAATGGCATGTTTTACTCTAATGATAGGTGGTTTAAATAATTTCTTCTGTTTTGAATTCAATTATTTATGACCTTTTGAAATGTATCAGTCGGCTCGGCGCCATCCTGTATATGTCTTTTTTGTTTTATCTGTTTCAGTTATTTTCTTTCGCTGGGGTCTCTAATATATGAGTTTTAAAGCACAACTTCCCAAAACCAGACACATTTAAAAACCATTCATGTGTTTGCTGTTCTTGTTGAAATATTTCATGCATTTTCCCATTCTTTTATACAGTTGTACATTCCAGTGGAAATTGAGGAAACATTTATAAACCTGACTTTAGTTTTGCAATGTTGTAAATTAGACTATTTTTATTTTCTGAATTTTTAAATACATTTTTACTTAGGGTAGGATTACCGCAGTTATTTATAAAACTAGGACATTTACAAATATAATACTTTTTTTTTTAAGTGGCTAGGTGGCAGAATGGTTAGAGCATTTTAACATGGCTCTGCTCTTGAGTTTTGGGAAAGTAAAAGCAGCAGGGATGGGAAAGGATCACCATACCTAATGAATCTTCTTCTTCTTCGTTCACCCTCAGATGTCAACTTGATTATGTTCAAAGAAAGCAGTGGTCAGTCTGAGGCTGTTGTAGAGCTTTCTAGGAATGGTACTGGTGATGGCCATGTGCGCTTTCTCTGTTCCTCATATGTTGGGTACCTTTGAAGTAGTCATTGTATCAGTGCCACAGTTACACTCTTCAGTAGTTCCTAACTTTAACTTGTTGAATGGATGGTATCCCAATCTGTTGTGACCTGTGCGAATTCTGAAGATTACCGCTTGTTCATTTCTGCTGAGCTGGTAATACGCATCATTTCATTGTGGCCTGGATGTTGTACTTCCAACTTGCTCCTGTGAATCTGAGATTTAGTTACCCAGTGGGACTACCTTTACCTTACCTCCCCTTTCTCATTTTTTTTCTTAATTCAAACATCTGTGTGTGATATTTTTTATTTATTTTTTAACGTATGCCCGCTGTTACTCGAGGAGAGAATCTCCAGTTAGTATATCTAATCTGAGACTGATTTTTACGTGAGTTTTTTCCCTGTACAATGACAGGTGTCCACTCGCCATTCAGGCAGATACTCGCCGTCTTCAGAGGGTACCCATTAGAGCTGGGTTGGCTCAGGAGCCACCAGTCCCTGGTCGATGACACTACTTCAAATGTTTTCGCCCAGGGCTCGAATTAATCCAGTCCAAGTCCCGGTTGACGACACTTTTTCAAATGATCTCGCCCGGGCTTGAACCTGGATCACCCGATTGCTAGCGCAGTGTGGTAACCACTATACCAGCGCGGCTTCCGTGTGTGGTATATGAAATACTGTAACAAAATACTTCTTGGCATGTGTTTTTTGTTTTGAAAACTTATGTACAGCCATATTCAGCCTACTTCCCACAGAGAGCTGCTCACACACAGCATTACTTTATTAATTTTTATTACACACCTCATCGTGTATGTGAAATTGTAAAGTGCTGAAAACAAATGACATTCAAGTAGCTGACCAATTAGATACATCTACATCTCTTCTTGGCAATTGATGTTCATACAATTAGTTATTTGTATGTGAACAGTCAAAGCCTAACAAGTCTAGCAAACTATTGTTAAATTATAGTTATATGTTGTTGTTTTTTGTCACAAGTGGGGGGGGGGGGGGGGGGGGGGGGGGGGGGGGGGGGGGGGTGGGCAGCAACAATTTGGACATTTTCGATTGGGTTGTTACAGACTTTTAGTGTGAAAAACTCCAACACTATGTTCTTCTATGTTCACAAAATAATTCATAGTTTCCCATCATTCTCTAACCTTGGTGGCTTTTTAGGACATTTTGGTTGTGCTTTACATATCAGAAATTTCACTGAGGTTTGTTCATCTGTAATTTTGTTTAGCATGTGACTTTTTTCCTTGTGGTTTTAATGAACTTTTTATTTATTTATAATGCTGTTTATATTGATTCTGTTGTATGTGTTTTCACAAATCTCGAAATACTGAATCATTTGTCAGTATTTTTATCACCCCCTCATTGCTTTTATTTGTCTCAGGAATTTTTGATTATATAAATTAGTTGCTTAGTGGTTGTGATTTCACATATGTTGTGTTCTTATAATTTGTATTTATTTCCACTCACAATGAATTCTCTGTGAAGCATTGTCGTTTTGATTTTAGCATTTTGGTTTATCTACTGGGCTAACATAAGCCCTTTTTTTTAATGCTTTCGCACCCAGACATTTTTTATATTTAGATTAATGTTATAGTTATAGTGACTTGATTTATGAAATTGTAATGCATGTCATTGTCATAGTAACAGAAGAAATAATTTGGAAATAAGGTTATTTGGAAATAGAAAGCTGGAAACAGAGGTGAAAATTATGATGAGAATGTGGAAAGAACTTGAGATGATGGCATGTGACAGGAGGACTTGGCATGGGTTTGTTGAAGGATTATGCTCCTTGGGAGTGGAGTGTAATAAATGAATATTTGGAAATAAGGGGAGTTCAAGGAAAGAACAAGCAAACAAATGTTTCATATTTGCATGTGTTAGTCCAGTATGTTCATAAACTGAGCCTGTTCATGTGGATTATCAAATGTGATTAAATTTCTTTAATCAGATCATCTCATTTTATAATATCTTCCTTTTAGGTCAGTTATCCATGACTCTAACCTCTTATATTAGTAACACATACAAATAACTGTAGTGTACTTTTTTATACTGCAAACCCATATTTCCCTCTCCATCAATTAAAAAAAAAAATTTTTTTTAATTTTTTATTAATGTGTTTGCTACTTTTCTTTGTAGCACGCCCCTTTCAACCATCTACCATGTACATGGAGTTGTTGGTTATATCAGGACGTGTTTCCTTTATTGTAATATGTTTTTGTTTGTTTTTATTTTATACAATATTATCTCTAGCAGGTATTTTTCCTTTTGTAGTTATAGTTCAAAATGGTTTTTTAAAATATGCTATTTTCTAAGCTAGTATGTTTTTAATTTTCACTGGATGGTTTATTTGGTTAATCTGTATGTATCTGGGGGAAGTCTTTCACCAGTTTGGACTACTGGCCCGGATCCTTATTTATTTTTTATATGTTAGCTTTAGTTTTTGTAATATAGTATTTTATTAACTTTTGCATTTCTGAAGGGGTCTTTGTGCCTATGAGATTTTCTACACTCATTTCTACCTTGTGGTTACTACAGTATGTCTTAATGTTTTGTCTCTGTTGGTCATATTTCTTGCAGTCCACCAGAAAGTGTCTAACTGTGTTTGGTTCTTGACACTCTTCACATGTGGGTTCCTCAATCATGAAATATCCAGTTCCAAGCTTGAGCCTCAGCAATTTTTTTATTAATTGGTATTTTTAGTTCATCTTTTATTTGGCATGTTTTGCTTGTTTTTTTTTTAGGATTTAATATGAGTGTCTTGCTTTTTTACTTTGGTCCCATGCTGTTATCCACTCTTTAGTTATTGCTTGAGCAATTAAGCTTTTAATTTCAAACTTCCCTAAGCCTACTTCAATTTTGTTATAGCTAGTTCTCCCCCCTTTGGCTTCTTTGTCTGCAAGCTCATTTCCTGCTATCCCCACATGTGATGGTATCCATGTTAGTGTTGCACTGCATCCTATAGTGTGCAGATATGTATTAACCTGTAGTATTTCCTCTATAATATCTGGCCTGCTACATTCATTTCTGTTTCTGATAGCTGTGGTAAAGTGGGATGATATAAATATTTATAGGGACTTAGTGTACTGACTGAGATCAGCTGTGAAGGTATCTGTATCTAATATGTGTAGTGTTTTACAGATAACCTTACTTACTGCCACATATTTATATCTCAGTCAGAATTATTCTGGAATATTGTGTTGGCAACATTATATGTCTAGGGTTATGCAAATGATGAAGTGTAAGTCAACACAACAACAACAGATAAACAATTTAATTATTCCACCACACTTGACAATACTGTGACACTCACAAACAGTCAACACTCTAGAAGACTATCTTAAAAGATTCAATGATAAATTTCAGATATGTACATATGTATTGATTTTCTCTACAATAGTGATCCTGATTCAACTACACAGTGAACCAGGCAATATAGTAACATGTAATTTCAAATATTATGTACACAGATATAAATGTGGTCTTTGCATTGACATACAATATTAGTATTCTATGTGTGTGAGTTGTGATGTGGTAATATGAGGTAATACTGGTTTTGTTCTTCAAGATAGATTCTTATTAGACGTCATGACTGCATGTGCTTGTGTATGTTTGGAACTAGTATTGGAGATGGTCTCAGTTCCGAACATTAAAACAATTAATTGCCCCTCTTTAATTAAGTTAGTGTCATTTACGAGGGGTACATAGTGTTGAGCTCTTTTGGCCACAGTGGGCTTAACTTTCGTGATGGCGGCAGGCAAGGACTCCTCTGCTCGACTATTCACTGTTTCTGAAGACACCTCACTGGTTACTATAGGGACCCAAGAGTATGTTGTAGCCTCTGGATTCAGCAAACGCTCAGACCAGGTGCGGCTTCAATAACTAGGACCACAGTCCCAAAATTCAAGGAAATAAACACAGATACGTTGACTAGCACTGAATGTAGGCACAAATACTGGCACAAATTCCCATCTGCTTATGTTCCAGGCTTTTATTTAGCAAAAATATGAGCTGGCTTCAACGCACTGTTGCTTTATCAAGCTTATTTGAACTAGTGGTCTCGAACTAACGCTATCAATTAACTATATTAACAGACCTAACCAATCAGGCCATCTCTACCCAATCGTTTGAAAAAAAGTACTCTTACTTCCGTCTCCCTTGACAACAAAAGATAGCATTTATAGTCCGACTAATCGTGTTTAGCCTTACATATCATTCCATCCAATCAATTCAAATGTAACTTGTGGCCTATTTCCGTACAATGGTGGTTTAAAATTCTGCCACTGAGCGACTCCGAGTTTTTAGGTTGTCTGACACCCTCATTATTTTCTTTTGCCTATAATTTATTAATTCCTGGACTATTTGCGTAACACTTAACATATTCTGTGTCAGCAAGCCCTAAGGAATCCAAATATCTCAATCTAAGGGAGCTAGGTGGCTGCGTTCAAAATGTGCATTTTCTACCACCTCCTGTTCACTTCAATCCCCATGTGGTGTCTGGGTACTGTCATGTTTTCAAACGTAAACCCATCTAATGTCATCTTTCCTAATAAGCGTTTTCCAGGTTTTTTAAAACCTAACTCTGGGAAGGGTAGTGTTTTTATCACTGTCCGTCTGAAAAAAAGTTAGTGCATGTGGCCTTACACGCGTGATAGTAGTAATTGTATATCGCGTTACGCTTGTTGGGGGTGGCATTAATAGCGAGACGCGTGTTTAGTGTTGCATGCGTTCCTGATTTTCAGCCCTCCCTTCTTTCCATCCTACATCCATCTGTCCATTCGTAGTGTAATTAATTTAGGTCATACGCAGTGTGCCTCTCAATGTTTTTTCTTAGAAATGCAATACCCGTTTTAATTTGTTGTGGAAACGCTTGTATTATGCAGTGGCTTATATTTAACGTGGAAACGTTACAATTTGCAGACGAAGCATAAAACAAAGGGGATTTCGAGTACTGTCATTGTGACAGCACTGTTCTTTACCATTCTTCTTCCTTTTATAGAATTTATTTGTTAGGCTTTACATTTACTTTTAATTTATATATGTGGATTAGAATTTCTCACGACAAATCCTCCCCTCTTAAAACAGACGTTATATGTCAGTCTATAATTCTATATACACATAGAGAAATTTATTATTATTTCTGGGGCTTACGGTGATTCTCATCACACGGATGGCGGCTTAAAAAATCCGCTCCCAGATTTGTTTTTCCACTTATATACTCTATGCTAAACTCAAATGGCTGTAGCAATAATGACCAACGGAGTAATCTAGTGTTCTCATGCCTAGCTTGTGCTAGAAACGACAAGGGTTTGTGATCCGTTTGCAACTTAAATGCCTTCCCATACAGATAAATATTGAATTTCTTTATCGCCCATATTACTGCAAGACATTCTTTTTCGCTAGTTGAGTAGTTGGTTTCAGCTTTATTCAACTTTCTGCTAGCATATGCCACTGGGCTTAATTCCCCATCCAATGCATCTGATTTCTGTAGCAGAGTTGCACCTAACCCAATATTACTGGCATCCGTTCTTACTACAAATTCCTGACTTAAGTCAGGTAGTTTCAAAATAGGTTTACTTGTGAGCTTTTCCTTCAATTCTTGGTAAGCCATTTCACATTGTGGTGTCCATGTAATTCGATCTGGGTTTCCTTTACGTGTCAAATCAGTTAACGGTGCACATATGGAATTAAAGTTTTTGATATACTTTTGGTAGAAACCACATAATGAGACAAAGGATCTCACGTCTTTCTTGGTTTGTGGTCTCGGGGCTTTCTTTAGTTTCTCCAAATTCTTTGGGTCAGGGGTCATATTTCCCTGATAAACTGTGTGTCCCAGGAATTCCAATTCTTTACATCCAACGCAACATTTGGTTGGTCGGGCTGTTAAATTCGCTTCCCTAAGTCGATTAAACAGCATGTTCAGAGAGTCAATGTGTTCCTCAAAGGTTTCTGTTGCTATAAGGATATCATCCATGAAATTTGTAATGCATGGGTTATTCAGAGGGTCCAATAATTTTCTCATCATTCTAGAGAAGACACTAGGTGCATTCTTCAATCCAAATGGCAATCTGTTAAACTCATAGTGTCCTTCTGAGGTACTAAAAGCTAGATATGGTCTAACCTCAGGCTTTACTGGAATTTGATAGTATCCTTTACTCAAATCCACTTTTGAGAAATACTTAGCTTTATTTAGCCTGGCAAACAACTGATTTGTATCCGGCAATGGATCCACCTGTCCTTCTGTAATAGCATTCAGTCTCCTGTAATCTATACAGAGTCTATGTTCTCCAGAGGGTTTCCTTAAAAGTACAACACTGGAACTATACGAAGATTCACTGTGTGAAATAATTCCTTCCTTCAACAAATAGTCTATCTCTTCCTTCAAAGCTTTCTCCTTAGCAAAAGGAATCGAATAAGGCTTCATACAGACAGGTGTGGGGTCTATCAGTTTCATATCATATTCCAATAAGTTTGTATGCCCCGGTCGATCTGTTAACACCTCTGTATGATTATCTAGAACCTGTTGCACTCTCTCCTTCTGATTTTTCGTTAAATGCGTACTGATTTTCACCTGTGCCGCTGTCTCACAGGGGTGTAATGGATATTCAAATGATGAAAGTGGTTCCTTCTTCATTTCCATTGCAATGGACAAGGTTAGCAAGTGTGTCTCTTCCTGATGATCTCTTTCCAAATATTTCTTCAGGAGATTCACATGATAGATTTTTTCTTTCCCCTTCTTATCTATCTTATAATTGGTTCTAGACACCTTCTCTAGAACTGTATATGGACCTTGCCATCCAATTTGTAACTTATTCTGATTTCCGGGTAAAAGAAGCAGTACCTTCTCTCCCACAGCCAAATCTCTGTCTTTTGCCTTCCTGTTATAATAAGCAGCATGTTTCTTCCTGGCTTGTTTCAAATTTTCATTGGCAAGTTTCCAGCCAGTTTTTAAACGAGTGGTCAGCTCATTTACATATTGGTATGAGGATGTAATATTTTCCTCTGCTTTTTCATCCGTCCACGTTCTTAACAGTGTTACATATGGACCTTTAGTTTTGTGGACCTATTTGTCCATGCACCGGTATGGTCTCTTCCACTAGAAGCGCTATAGTGATGATTTTTCTTCCCAGAATTATCATGCACAAAACGACCGCTACCAATTTTCCTCTTGGGGCTTTCTCCCCACTTAAAATTCTTGATGAGAGATTTCCTCTCTCCATCTCCTTCCTCCAGTTTGTTTAAGTCCGATTGAGGGATTTTCGGCTTATCCTGGGGTAAGACATCTTTTTGCACTCTCCGCATAGTGGCCATTGTAAAACAGTTAAGTGAAGCTTGTCCGTGAAAAGGGGCTTCCCATTCCCTTTGGTCCACTTTATCAAATTTATTTTTCTTTTTATTATCAGGCCTAATTTTTTTCCGTGGCGTGTCCAGGTCCTGATCCATGTTCCCACTTGTGGGTGTTCCCTCATGTGCTATGCTACACCTTTCTACAAAATTCTCAATGTCCCATCTTGCCTTGGGCCAATAATAATTGTAAGCCACCTTTTGGATGATGGTACCTATTTTTTCATGGTCCCCATCTGGTTTCACATGTAGGCTCCTTATTAAGTCTGTCCTATATCTTTTAGGAAGTACCAGCTGTCCCTGACCTTTGGATCTAGCTCCAGTCTTCCTATACATCAACTTGTTTTTCATGTAAAAATCTCCCTTGCCTGGAGTTGTATGACAAGTTGACAATTTCCTGAAACAAGGCTTGAGGGTCTTGTCCCCAGCCTGTGCCTTCCTCATCTCTTCTGGAGTGGTATCTAACATAATATCCTCCTCCTGTCTTGAGGTCGACCTGACCTGAAGGGTTGCCATAACTATAGGGTTCCTTCTGCAACGGTCAGTGTCATGATTGTTCATCTGACAATTCTTACACCACCTTTTCCCTTGGTTGAAGGATTTTCTTTCATCATATTTCCTTTCATCGAATTGTGGGTTTTTATTTTTATTTTCATACCGTGGCCTATCAAATTGGTGCTTACCTTTGTTTTGATCCCTATGATCAAATTTATTAAAGTTCTGTGGTGCCCTAAAATTATCCACCTGTTTCTTTTTATTACCTGATACTTCTGCTTGGGCCGCTTGATACCTTTCTGCAACATTTAGCAACTCACCCAGTCTCTCTGCACCTTGTTCCATGAGAAACTTTCTCAGGTCTGGAGCCATGGACTCTCTTAATTGTTCTATAAGGATCATTTCCTTAAGATCTTGGGTTTTCCCCAGAGAAGTCCATTTCTCCAAGTATGTCTCTATCCGTGCAGAGAACTGGTGATAGGTTTCACCTGACAGTAGTTTAGCATTCCTAAATTTTTTTCTGTAAAATTCTGCGTTCTTCTCATATCTTAACAAAAGAGCCTGCTTTAGCATGTCATAATTTTCCTGATCATCTCTGTGCATTTTGGCAAAAACTTCATAAGCTGCCCCACGAAGTCCTTGAGATAACTTTAAGCTCCACCTTTCTCTCTCTAACCCATATGTGGTAGCTAATAATTCGTATCTATTTATATAGCTCTCAAAATCATCGTCTTTCTCAACAAAATGATCTAAATGAAAGTTCATAGCTGAGGTTGAGGCTCCCTGAGTAGCAGTAGCATCAGAGGCAAAGGGACTGGCACCATTTTCAGGAGCATGGCCTTGAAACTCAAACTCCCTTAGTCGTAACTCATGTTCCCTTTGTAATCTCTTCTCCTCTTTTTCTGCTTCCCTTTCTGCAGCTAATCTCTTCTCTTCCCTTTCTGCAGCTAATCTCTTCTCTTCCCTTTCTGCAGCTAATCTCTTCTCTTCCCTTTCTGCCTTTTGTTCTTCTACTTGGAGCCTCTTAATCTCCCTATCAGCCTCCAATGCTTTAGCCTCTTTGTCAGCCTCAATCTGCAACCTCTTAATTTCTTTTTCAGCCTGTAACCTTCTTTCGGCCTCAAACCTTCTTTCTTCGCGTTCAATAAATTTGTCACATTCAGTAGTGACATAGGTAATCATAACTTGCCCATCTAATCCCAACTCTTTTGCAGTCTGTACAGCCGCAGATCGAAATTTGGCCAGGTCCGCCATTTTATATCAGGTAATTAAATAAAATATCTAACTAAACAATATAATCTGTAATTATATATCCAATGGACAAAACAGGCACCAAGAGCTCAACCTTATTTAATTCCACCCAAGGATACCTTTTAACTTTTTATATTCCCTGAAGTGAATTACCCCCAATATTTATACTAGTAAAGGATTCAATATCCCGGACCGGACCCCAATATATGTGGTAAAGTGGGATGATATAAATATTTATAGGGACTTAGTGTACTGACTGAGATCAGCTGTGAAGGTATCTGTATCTAATATGTGTAGTGTTTTACAGATAACCTTACTTACTGCCACATATTTATATCTCAGTCAGAATTATTCTGGAATATTGTGTTGGCAACGTTATATGTCTAGGGTTATGCAAATGATGAAGTGTAAGTCAACACAACAACAACAGATAAACAATTTAATTATTCCACCACACTTGACAATACTGTGACACTCACAAACAGTCAACACTCTAGAAGACTATCTTAAAAGATTCAATGATAAATTTCAGATATGTACATATGTATTGATTTTCTCTACAATAGTGATCCTGATTCAACTACACAGTGAACCAGGCAATATAGTAACATGTAATTTCAAATATTATGTACACAGATATAAATGTGGTCTTTGCATTGACATACAATATTAGTATTCTATGTGTGTGAGTTGTGATGTGGTAATATGAGGTAATACTGGTTTTGTTCTTCAAGATAGATTCTTATTAGACATCATGACTGCATGTGCTTGTGTATGTTTGGAACTAGTATTGGAGATGGTCTCAGTTCCGAACATTAAAACAATTAATTGCCCCTCTTTAATTAAGTTAGTGTCATTTACGAGGGGTACATAGTGTTGAGCTCTTTTGGCCACAGTGGGCTTAACTTTCGTGATGGCGGCAGGCAAGGACTCCTCTGCTCGACTATTCACTGTTTCTGAAGACACCTCACTGGTTACTATAGGGACCCAAGAGTATGTTGTAGCCTCTGGATTCAGCAAACGCTCAGACCAGGTGCGGCTTCAATAACTAGGACCACAGTCCCAAAATTCAAGGAAATAAACACAGATACGTTGACTAGCACTGAATGTAGGCACAAATACTGGCACAAATTCCCATCTGCTTATGTTCCAGGCTTTTATTTAGCAAAAATATGAGCTGGCTTCAACGCACTGTTGCTTTATCAAGCTTATTTGAACTAGTGGTCTCGAACTAACGCTATCAATTAACTATATTAACAGACCTAACCAATCAGGCCATCTCTACCCAATCGTTTGAAAAAAAGTACTCTTACTTCCGTCTCCCTTGACAACAAAAGATAGCATTTATAGTCCGACTAATCGTGTTTAGCCTTACATATCATTCCATCCAATCAATTCAAATGTAACTTGTGGCCTATTTCCGTACAATGGTGGTTTAAAATTCTGCCACTGAGCGACTCCGAGTTTTTAGGTTGTCTGACACCCTCATTATTTTCTTTTGCCTATAATTTATTAATTCCTGGACTATTTGCGTAACACTTAACATATTCTGTGTCAGCAAGCCCTAAGGAATCCAAATATCTCAATCTAAGGGAGCTAGGTGGCTGCGTTCAAAATGTGCATTTTCTACCACCTCCTGTTCACTTCAATCCCCATGTGGTGTCTGGGTACTGTCATGTTTTCAAACGTAAACCCATCTAATGTCATCTTTACTAATAAGCGTTTTCCAGGTTTTTTTAAAACCTAACTCTGGGAAGGTTAGTGTTTTTTATCACTGTCCGTCTGAAAAAAAGTTAGTGCATGTGGCCTTACACGCGTGATAGTAGTAATTGTATATCGCGTTACGCTTGTTGGGGGTGGCATTAATAGCGAGACGCGTGTTTAGTGTTGCATGCGTTCCTGATTTTCAGCCCTCCCTTCTTTCCATCCTACATCCATCTGTCCATTCGTAGTGTAATTAATTTAGGTCATACGCAGTGTGCCTCTCAATGTTTTTTCTTAGAAATGCAATACCCGTTTTAATTTGTTGTGGAAACGCTTGTATTATGCAGTGGTTTATATTTAACGTGGAAACGTTACAATTTGCAGACGAAGCATAAAACAAAGGGAATTTCGAGTACTGTCATTGTGACAGCACTGTTCTTTACCATTCTTCTTCCTTTTATAGAATTTATTTGTTAGGCTTTACATTTACTTTTAATTTATATATGTGGATTAGAATTTCTCACGACAATAGCTAATACTGATGAAAGGGAATCTGTGAGAATGGTTACTTTTTTGGGTGGGTTTTCTGCAGCTATTTCTAAAGCTTTTAGGATTGCCACTAATTCTGCTGTAAAGATGGATGTATTACGTTACTTAAACCCCCCACACCAAAACTAGAACTGTTAGAAGCTTAAGACAATGCCATGAAACCAGCAAGAGCATGCATCATGACTGACTTAAATTAGAAATAGCTACTAAAATAAACAATATTTTCAGTACATTTATGTCATCAGTCACAAACCATCTAGAGTGATTAGTCAATTTATCCGACTTAAAATGGTAAAGTAGCATGCAACATTTTATGGCTGCAGGCTTGAATCGATTAATTGCACAGGACAATTAAAATAGTCTACTAAAGCTTGTCAGGTAACAGTTTTTCATTATTTTATGTGTTGTGTAGTGTGTTTCTCTCGATTTTAATATGATGAGTTCTACTTCTTCTTCTTCTTCGTACACTCTCAGACGTCTGCTTGAATGTTTTCAAAGAAAGCAGTAGTCAATTTGAGGCTATTTGAATCTCCGTATAGCTTTTCCATGAATGGTACTGATGTCAGCCATATACGCTTTCTCTGTTTAGCATACGTTGGGCAACTTTGAAGCAGATGTTCAGCAGTCATTTTATCAGTGCCACAAGACAGATCTTATCTTCTGTTATTATTATTCAGAAAACTGCTCGGTAGTTCCTGCCTTTAGCTTGTTGAATAGATGGTATCTCAATCTGTTTAGGCCAGTGCAGAGTCTGAAGATTAACCGCGTGTTCTCTTCTGTTGAGCTGGTAGTATGCATGATGGGTAAACACTTGGATCCCTTGTCCTCTATAGAAAATGGATTTGTAGATATTGTTATTGATTTTAAACAAATATAAATGTGCAGCATTCCAAACTTCAGACCTTCTTTGATTTAGTTTTACCAACCATGACCAACCATGACAATGTGTTCAACACTGACAGGCAATCTGTTTTTATTATATTGCTTTATTATATTTATGTGCGTTTTATTTCCTGTATATTTTAATTCTTCATGACATTTCTCATCAGACGGGAATATTTATTTTTACATCATTCTCTTGTCATTAAGGTTTATTATGGCTGCTGTGCAATTAATCACTTGCCCGCTAATTGCAGCAGAATAATTATAAATTAACTGGAACGGTGTTGGCAGGTAATAGACGTCTATGTGTTCTGTAGTAATTCTGAGTTCTTTAATTTAGAACTCTGATGGGGTTAGCAAGAAATTACTGTAGTCCTCACATGATTCGCTGTCTAGATTCTTGAAACAACTGTTTTAATATAAACCAGCCCGTATAGTCGGGCTGATTTGACCACGTTCACCACCTCATTGTCCATTGTTACTAACTAGGTCAGTTGTCTGTGCCCAGCACAAGGAAAGTTCATCTTTATAAAAGATTATTTAATTGATGCTGTATGAGAAAGATCAATATGTAATTGTTTCATGAACAGAATGTGTTTGTCTGAGTCTGAAGGAGAGACTGAAAAATGATAAGCACGGTTGGTCCCTGAGAAAGTTAGTCATAGCAGTCTGTTACATAAATATGTAGCCATTACTATGTGGAACAACTTGCTACCTGGTATTTAAAATTTGCATTGAATTTTCCATTCCAGCTTATCATGTCTGAAATTCTGTTTTATTTTGAAATGCTGATACAGCGGAGTAGTCTTTGGAGTATGTGAAGGTAACTACCTGTGCCAACCAAATTGGCCACATTAGGACTAACCTTTCAAATCATTGAGTATATTGCATGATTGTTTATAAAAATAACTATTTCCTAAAACCTGATTGTAAATTGTGCTCTATCAGCAGTCTAATGTTAGACCTTTAGTTATTGGATCATCACCATGGTAACATTCAGAGAATCAGAAAGGACACTAAAGTGTCCTTTATTGGACAGAATTATTTTTTTCAAATTATGAGTATTTGGTAAGGAAAATGTTTTAGAAAATGCTTAGGAGACTGCTGTTATCATTACCACAAAGTATTTCGAAACAATTGGATTGTGTTGCCCGTGACATTTACTCTAGTCATCAACAATAACCTCGTACATATTCTGCTCTGGTGCAGTTATACATAATAGGTTCTGTTTATCACATTAAGTTGTTAGCTTGCTGTAATTTTAGAACAGTTTTCATAAATGTGCTGTGGAGTCATGAGTTGTTCAAGACAGATCTTATCTTCTGTTATTATTATTCACAAAATTATCCCCCTTTATTTCAAATTCAGGAAAGTGTTTAACTTTAAATATAGCCTGGTTTCACTTTTGACAGCAGCTTATGTGGATCTCTAAGATTTCTTAAATGTGTCCATTTTTCTCTAAATACTTCTTTCTTTAGTATAACAAAGCGCTCTTTGGTATTACTGGTTTAGTTATGTTTTTACAACTTCAAGATTATGCACCAGGTGCAGGTGTATACATTTTATTTTTTTATAGTCTTCCTCAGAAGGTATGAGTTTGACAGATGTACTGGGGAAATCAAATGCCATTTTTAATGTGATGTTATGTATTTTGTTGTATTATCCAAGATGGCTGTCATAATTTGTAGGTGACCTACATTAATAACAAACGTTTGTGTTGTCATTTGATCTTAAAAATGTGCATTGTCAAATTTTTTAATGAACTCTGTATATGCTCTCAAATCAGGCTGTGACACTGTATTATACATGACCTTATTTTACTACACATCTAGCTATTACATTCCTATAGATTCTTCATTTGTACTACGTGAAACAAAAGATAATAATTATGTTTATGGGTGTTCCTGTCTGATTTTTTTCCCTCCTCACCAGTAAAACAAAATAAATTTGTTTTATTTCTATTATTCTAAGAATATAGCTAAGTGAATTTTTTCTTGTGTTAATAGTTTTGTTCATTATCTTTTTACGTTTCGATGATTTACTTTCTTGTTTAGATATTTCTTTCAGGTTTTACGATTTTCTTGCATTAGTATTGTTCTTTTTTCGCTCATCATCGTTGTTGTTTACTTTTTCCATCCTGCTTGTATCACTCATTTGGTGTATCATTGTATGTTTTTGTAGTACCTATATGTAATTCTTGTCCTCGTCACCTGTTTGTAACTGTGGCTGACGAAGGGTAAAACCCGAAACGTCCCATGTTTCCTGTGTACCGTTAACTTGTAAAACTGATTTCATACCATTCTATTTTTTTAATTTATATATTTGTTTCCTTACCAGTTTTACAGCAGCCTCATTATTTATTGTCATACACTAAATTTGTTTAAATAGACACATATTCATGTACGTTTGTTTCTGTATTGATCCTTTACTGAGAATGTTACATTAATATAAGTGGCGCATTAATGTGTGCTTTGTTAGATTTTGATATAGAAAGATAATTGTAATTTCATGTCTTTTGTTGGTTGAGAATGATTTAACGTATTTCTTGTGGATGCAGATTTTATGTAGAGAAACGTTTACCAAAATGTATTATTCTTGATGTGCTCATTCAGTTCTGACAATATTCGTCTGACTTAGGAGGGGGGAGTTACCTTCAGAATGTTTCAGATTGTGTCAAGCTATTTTTAATATATTTTTATGCTTTCTTCTGCGTGTCTTTCCATTCCCTTTTCTCAACTTCTTCACTTGTGTCGATTATGTCACGATGACGATGATTTCCATCAGCGAGCTCAAGAGATGCTCGAGTTTTTTTGCCGACGTCTTTATCCAGAATGTGTTTTATCTGATGCTCTTAATCGCATCACACACGTCACTCGTCAGATGGCACTCACTACTAAACCTTCTGTCGAATCCCACAGAGTCAAACTGGTTCTAACTTTCCATCCTCACTGTCTGGCGGTGAAGAGAATTCTATTCCGTCATCTGCCTATTCTCAACTCTGATACTGATACCTGTGAATTGTTCCGAGATCCCCCTCTGGCGGCATATCGCAGGGATAAGAATTTCAAGGACATTCTCGTACACAGCCGATTAATAATACTTGCTCTCCATTTTGTGGTACACAGCCTTGCCACCGCCCAAGATGTCGTACGTGTGCGTATGTGCACCAGACTCCGACTGTTTCATTTCTGAAGGGCAATTTTATTATTAGAGAGTCATTTACATGTGAATCCAGGAATCTTATTTATGACATTACCTATATTGGTGAAACTGACAGACGTTTGGCAGATAGATTCCGCGAGCACTTAAATGACATTTATCACAGAGAACAGAAACCTGTGGCCCTTTATTTCCATAGCCCAGACCATTCCGGTCCCTTTGACATCCAGGTAACCAGTTAAGCTCTTGCTTTCTCAACGACCGTGGGCAATTTTCTCTAGAGAATCGCCTTATTTTCGAAATGGGTTGTCGTTCACCTAATGGTCTTAAAGTCCAACATCATTTTGCTTGAATCTGTTATTCATTGGCTTTCCTGTATTTCAGACTTCTTTATTTCATCCATCGCTTTTTTCACGACCTTTCTTTTATAAAGTTTTGTGTTTCTATTTCCTTATTTTTATGACGTCACTTTTATTTATCGCTGTTGGACGCCATTGTGACAGTTGTTCATTGATTGCCCGATTCTTTCAGCGGAGATTCTTATAGCAGGACTTTTTTGTTTTTTAATTCCATTTTCTGCTTTTGATTTTCGTTGATTGTTGAATTTCTTGTATTGATATATTATTTTTCGGTTGTGTAGTTTCCTTGCTTTATTATTGCTCTTCATCAGTGTTTATACATATTGCAGTCTATAATCTATATTTCTTGTCCTTGTTGCCTGTTTGTAACTGTGGCTGACGAAGGGTGAAACCCGAAACGTCCCTTGTTTTCTGTGAACCGTTAATTTGTAAAACTGATTCAATACCGTTTTATTTGTTTATATATATATATGTTTTTTTTTAATGCTCTGTGAATTAGAATGTTAGCATATGACATTATTTACACTGCACCTTTCCTATGTTGCTTAACATCTACAAATATAAGAGTATTTTAGAAATTAAAACTGGCTGATTCAAAATAGTTTGTTTATTTCAATTTCTGTACCCTTCAGCTTTTCCGAGAGCATTGGCCTTCAGCAGACATATGCCAGATCCTCCTGTCATGTGACATCAGCTCAAGGTCTTTCCATGTCTTTAACCACTTTCATTACTGTCTCCAGTTCTCTTCTCCGTGTGTTTTTGGGTGTATGTCTGCTATTCTTACATTGGAGGTTTCAGAACTATTACTGTCTTGTAATGCTTTCAGCAGGTTTCTTCAATGTGTGTCTTATCCATTTTTTTTAAACTTATGTAATTTTCATGTTTAAGATGCATTGGTGGTTTTAAAAATATATGTTTATACAGAGATAAGTTAGTGTCATTTAAGAGAAATAAGTTTTGACTTATATGGATCTGTTACGGTATGAATGTTGAGATAAACTGGTAAATTCTGAGACATGTTGTATGGTAGGAAACATTGGTATCCAAATGTACTAGAACGCTCAGACGTACTGGCACGTTTGAATGAGCAGATGATCACCTTTAAGCTGAGATGATACAGTTAAAAAATGTTCAGCAATATGCTTGACATGTTCAGCAATAGGCTTGAAAAATGGCTTTGTAAACCAGGTTATTTTTTAAGATTTACTTTTCTGGCTCACCTTGTAATTTGATCAAGGTTTAGGAAATAATAAACAAACATTGTCTTTTATAGACTATATGGTAAAGCCAGATAAAAAAATGTATGCGTCTTTTGTCTATAAGGGAGTGTTAAGTAATTATTTTTGCCTCTGTGTTTTTTTTTTTGTAGCACCCTTCATATTACTGTTCGGAATGTATTCTACCAAACGTCTGTGAGAACTGTGTTTGTCAACCTCACTTTCAATTTTAATCATTATAATTTTAATGCCATGAAAGTTGTATTACCTTAACATATAGAATCTAGCATGTCCATTGTACTATTTGTTCCCAGTTAGCTGAATTCTTAGATAGGCCAGAGAGCTTCATAATTCATCTTGTGCATAGATAACATTAAAGTAACAATAACTGCACAAAACTGTTTTAATTGTTCTTGTCTGTGACGAATGGAGGGAGATACAGACCGACAGAATGTTTGTATGCTTTACTCATTTAATACAAAAGATTTGTATGATAGGATGTAATTTGTGCTGGTGTTTATATGTTTTTGACCATTTCTTTGCTGCCGGTCACTTACTCTTCAAGAGAAAATGATTTGAACAACATTCGGTTTGTTGCTTGTATGAAGCCATCTCAGTCTCTAGCACGACAAATACCTCTTCATGTATTTCATCTTAATCAAGTTTTGATACGAACTTCAAAGTTTTTTTATCAGTTTTTAACATCTTAAATGGCTGACTTTCCAGAGTCATACAATTTGGCTAACAAAGACTTGCTTTCTCCTTTTTAAAGTCTGTTTAAAATCTCATTCTCCAATTCAATTGTTGAAAATGTCTGCTTCCTTTTAGAAGAAGGCGACACCACAGCTACAGTACAATAAAAGTATATGGACACTATAAAATAACACTCACACTAAAGCTAACTGATCAACTGACCAGATGTGAATGTGAGAGTTGAAAACAGACATGACCAGTTGTAGGCATGAAAGAGAAACCACTGCCATGTTATTTGCAGCCAACAATTACTGCACATACAGAATGGTGTGAGCTGCGCATCATCCTGATGCAGGAGCCAGACCTGTGTGCGCCACCTGTCCAATGACATTTCCACCTCATGTCCTCAAAAAGGAAAATGATGATGGTGGTGATGATGATGATGATACGCTATTCAGCTGTCACATTGTCTCCATGTGGTGTGCAGTTTCCAGAACAAATAAAATGTCAGTGGTTTCTCTTTGACACCTACAATGTGTCTGTTTTTAACTCTCACATTTATCCAGTCACCTCATTTCCAAAGCACCAGAATTGCTGATTCACCAATTGACCTGGAGGACTATTTCCGCCATATCAAAGAAGTAGATTAGCAAGCTCTTGACCTGCTTTCTTCAGTCACGGGTGAGGATCGGCTCTTCCACTGTCATCTCTGCTGCTTTATATCAGTACAATAGCCATTAACCCACCTTTTATCACCACTGAAGTAACTTTAATGAACAAAGAAAAAGCTAGACCTAAATGATCGGAACAGACAAAAACTTGCAGTTGCTGTCAAGATCAGTCCAAAATAGAAGAAAATTCTAATATTACAGTCGAGAACCTTTAAACTTTCTCCCTGCAGTTGTAACATGAAGGTTGGCTTCAATGAATTGTTGCCACTTATGTTCTCTTTATGTGACAGCCCACTCCAAGAGACTACTTTCTATCCACCATTTGATAGTTCCCTCCTACATACAATACATCACTGTAATCTATTTTTGTTAATAGGTTCACTGGACTTATGATCCTGACTAATTTGACTTCAGGTTTATTGAAAATGTGAAAACAATGCAACACTTGGATTACCAGACTCACCAGAATTTGATTTTCCCCCCAAAAAAATTGTTTTGAACATCCAATATATTTAAGCGGACTGAATTTGATCCCTTCACCACTCCTCTCTTTCTAAATTTCCAACAACAGAATCAGATACCATAAAGTGCATAAATGAATGAATATTTGCAGACGACCAAAGTTTGCTCCACACACCTGATGTGTGATGTTAAAAGCCTCCAAGAGCACATGCACCTACAAGATACAACTTGTGAGAGTTAGAAAATGAAGATTGTATAATTTGAAAGAGAAACACTGAAGGTCAACCGAAATTCAAGCCCACACAATATCAATGTCAACAATACCTTGATTAAACAAGTCACAAGTCTAAAAAGACTTAGGATGAAGCATGTTCACAGAAGGTGGTGTAACAAACAGTCTGACAAACAGAATTCAGATGTTAAAACACTGACACTTTGGTTTTACCAACCATCTTCACTGTTCTGGAAACTACTCACCTCATGGAGACACAGTGACAGCTGAATAGCATATCATCATCATCACCACCACCATCATTTTCCTTTTTTGCTCTTGCGGAGCATGGAGACATCACTACAGCTGATCCCCTTGTATGAAGCCTGCAACCAAACATTCACATGCTCTTGCAGTGGTGGTTTCTGTGGCAGTTTTGTAATATGATGAGGTTGCCAGCCTAAGGCACAACCTCATCATAGTTACCTTGTACAACATGCCTGAGGGAACAGTTGTCTTATTCTTTCTTTGTCTCATTAGAGAACCCCCGCTCCGCCCCCCCCCCTACCTCCCCCCCCACCCACCCCCCCCCCCCCCCCCCCCCCCCCCCCCCCCCCCCCCCCCCCCCCCCCCCCCCCCCCCCAAGAACTTCACATGTCTGAATAGCATATACAGCTGTGCATACTAAAAAATGATGAAAGTTCACACTAGCCCTTTGCAATCAATGTCAAATGTGGTCACTACCTATATCATAGGACAAGAAGATCACAGTCTACAAAATGAGTTATCTAAGATAAAGCAGCAGATATCACCAGGACAGGCAGAAGAAGAAGTGAAGACATCAGAAAGTTGGTTGAAACAATACCATGCATCAGCCGCATAGAAAATAAAAATACAATTATATGGAAATAAAAATCATTATCTTGAATTAGAGACACTATCATATTCATCAGTTGCCATCTCCGCAACAAAGGTCAGCTGCAATGGATCTCCAGTGTTTTCTGTCTCTTGTCTTGATGGTGCACTCTTTCCTGTTCGTCTCTTTTGATGTTATCTTCCCACATATAGCGCTGTCTTCCCCTTGAAGTTTGCCTTCAACTCTTCCTTCTATTGTGGCTTTCTGCAAGGTGTTATGTCTTTTTATATGGCCAAAATATTTTAGCTGTCTAATTTTGATCTTCATTAATTCTTTTTTCATACCTAGGTTTTCTAGGACCTCTTTATTTGTTTTCTTCTCTTTCCATGGTATGCGCTTCTATATATCCACATCTCAGCATATCATCTGTTTTGCTAATTATCATAGTTTTCAATTTCTCAATGTTAATGTCGAATCCATATTCATGACATGCTGTTTACTTGCTTCACAATTTCTTGTAAGCCCTGTTCACTTTCAGCTAACAAGACAGTATCATCTGCATATCTAAGGTTGTTTATTGGCCTTCCACTGATGTTCAGTCCTGGCATTTCCTTTATCTGTTTGAAAATTTTGAAGATTAAATAGGTAGGGAGACACTATATATCCTAATTATAACCCATCAGAGACTGAACAGAATATATTTTTCTTCAAAAAAAAAAGTTTTCAATGACCTCCTTGTCTAACTTGTTTTTGCTTCTATGAAAGATGCATAATTCTTGAGTATATCCAAATATTGAGGACTTTCTTTCATCTGATTGTCTTCATGTTTTCAAACAATTTAATTAAAAAGACGAATGATGTTCTTGAATGAGTCTATTCTATTTTTTCAGTTTAGTATTTATCTCCCATAGTTGAATGCACCTTTGCCCATTTCTATTTTCCTTTGCCTTCTATATTCTATTTCCAGACACTGTTATTGTTATGTTTTCTGGTGTTCAAGATTCTAAAACTTCACAATATATTTATTAATCTCCATATATGATAATTGTGATGGAGTTACTGTGATTTAGTCTTCAATAGGCCCCATTTCGTTTTCTCTTCGTAACTATTGAGTTTGCCATTTTTGTCTTCCCTCTATTAAAGATTGGGAAGTATTCTTTTTCTCTCTGAATAATAGGGGTGTTTAGTATGGTTCTGTAGGTAAAGTAATTGCGGGTTTTTTTCTATAGGGATTAACGTAAGTTAGTACTGAATGGCACCAGTCTTCCCGTTTCTAAATAATCACGATCTTGGAATTTCATTTTTTGCGTTGTTAAATTTATCGCGGTCATTTTTCGTGGGGAAGGGGAGATGACCCCTACCCAGGTAACGTTCAGCTTACGGTAGAGCGAATCACATTTTGATTTCGCTCACGCAAACAGACGTCGTTAGGTAACGTTACGTGCCGGAAATACGCGCGCATTTAAAGTAAGCAAGAATACACTGGTTCTAAATTTAGAGATGAGCGCATGGAAAATTTTAGAGTATCTTTAATTCTATTGGTTGTAGTGAGACGCCTAGCTTCAAGTAGGTCGGGGGGTCAGCGTGGTTAAATCTAAAATAAAGTACGCGGTTTTCAATTTAGGGCCTCTTAGTCTGCAGAAAGTCCGGGCCGTGTATCCAAGCATATTGTCGGCTTCTAACGCTGAAGGAACGCAATATTTGGTATGTCAGTAATTTAAAGTAGCGTGGTAATTAAATCTAGTTTCTCTAATAGAGCCTTAGTCCGTTCTAATTTAATTTATTTTTGAACTTTATAACTTGTAACGCCATCATTTATTTCTACAGTGATAGCAGTGTCTATGAGTGATAAAGAGATATTACGTAGGTGTGCTCCGTAGATTTAATAGAAAGTCTGTAGACCTACACGCATCCTAGATTTATATTAATTTACAGAATATTCCGAAGCGCGTGTATTTTATTTCAGTGAGAGATTAATTCTGATAAGTCTCCTAATAAAATACGGGAACGGATTTTCGGGAAAATTTAATCACATGGTTTACCGGGATTTATTTGAGTAGGAATTCTGGATGGATAGAGTAGATAATTAAGTATTTTTCTGTCGGTGGAGTTAAAATATAATTGCAGGGAAACCACGTGGGGTAGAGGTGAAAAGAAATTTATGGTGCCTTAAGTGGCTGTGGAATTAAATATTATGCAGAGTAGTATTTGAGTTTTGTGGTATGGGATTTAATGAGTTCTAGGAAATATAGTCTATCGAGATATATATATATTTCTGTGCATAGAGATGTAAGATATATAAATGTACTGGTGAATTTTAAACACGGGTGTGCATTAAATGTTGTGTATTCTATTGTGTTTGGGGGAACGATGATAAGGTCATGAGACCGCTTGCAGAGTTAAAGTAGGCCTAAGTACGGGAGGTTTCCCTACCTGTTTTTAATGTTTTAAGGCCTGAGGCAAGCTGTGTATAATTAGTATTGATCAGTGAGTCTGGGGTTTACTAGACAGGCAGGGGGTTGTTGGGAATAGCTGACCCAGGGTCAGGAAATATTTACGTATCGTCGTGCACAAGAGAGGGGAAATAGGGGAGCAGTCTTCGTTCGGGTGTTTACATGTTTGTACTAGATTTGAGTGTGACTGAAGCATCCACTGTTTACGTTTTATATGTAAGTTTATTATATGGGAGTATTTTAGTATTGTAGTACAGAGTGGCATTTCTTTTGTGTCCACAGCAGTGGTCACGGCCCGAAGAGCGGGGGGGGGGGGGGGCAATAAATCTTGTTCCTGACAGCTGGCAAAGGTAGCCAGTCTTCTCAAGAGAGAAAAGTCGAGGAAACGCCAGAGGCGTAAGAGCTTGTACCGTGGTGGGGTATCGGCTCTGAGTATTGTGGGCCCCAGAGAGAGAAAGAGGGAGCGAGGAAGAGCAGGTCGAGACAGCGACGCAGTCTTCAGTGAAAAGGGTTTTCTTAAGACCCGGAGCTCTAAGCTCATACACACCCATCGAACCCAAGCAAGCGGGTTGGTGTGTCTTTTTTTTAGCCTCGGTCACAATAATACCGAAGTGCCTAAACCCAAATGAGGGGTAACATAGCAAGGGAAAATCAGCTTTCTTTTCGCCAAATAGAGAAGCCTCTACAGTCTACGGCAAATGCCTAGTCATCAGAAGTACGAGTCAGAACCAGGAAGAAAGGGATATCATTTCCCGGTTGCTGAAATGAAACGAGAGCAGCAAGGCAGGAGAAGTGGAGAGAGAGATGGTGAAAAATAGATCAGGGACCTGCAGAGTCTCATATTATTCTTAGAGGGTAGCCTCTGAGCCTTAGAGTTAGAAAAAAAGTCTATTACATAGCAGTGCAGAGTGTGACTTAGTGGCGTATACCGCTGACAGAGTTAGCAGCTGTGCAGATAGTCTTCATGTAGGGTCAGCAGCCATTGACTTTAGAGATAGTAGTGTAATAGAGAGTGGGGGCTACAGTTGAGGGCCACTAAATTAGATGGTAGTAAGAATCTAAGTAATCATTCTGATTTTGTTTCCCCAGCAAGGTGAATGAACGAGTGAGAGTGGTTGGGTTCATATTTTGATGTGTCTTATAAATTTAAATTGAGTCTTTTTTTATTTTTCCAGGTCAGTGCAAACCTGGCACGTTATATATATTGTTGTTACTATGTTATGACCTTATGTGGATTTGTATAATAAACTTATTTAATGTTCACTGGATCAGCTTCGTCAATGTATATTCCTTAACTGTTGTCTGTACAGTGGTGTCTGTAGTGTTAGTTTAACCTTATCTCCTTTAGTCTGTTAAAGGTAGCCAGAGGTGGTGAGTTTATTGCATTTTCTTGAAGTCATGATTTGGCGAGGAAGATTTAATTTCGGTTATCCTCCTTGGGCCAATAGACTCACCTTACTACATTCACTGTCATTTCTCAAAATAAATCTATTATCTTAGTCTTTTCTCACACTAGGGTCTTGTCCTACACTTGGGCATAACTCTAACTTAAATCCAACTCGTGACAATAATGTATCTCTACATTTCTGTTAATGCTGTTGCTACTTTGTTTTAAATGATTATATTGTTGAAAACTTTTAAAGACTAGCAATAACCCGTCAAACTTGACGGGTTTTTAATTATAGTGTGCTGTTTTTGTTCCCAGATGAGCAGATAGAAGTACATTCTTAGAGTGGTTTTGGTTTCTTTCCATTATACAGTGTAATCAAACTGTTCATGAACACCATCATTTGAACGCTTTTTTTTGCTGATTGTAACTGTTTTTGGGAGAGTATATATAATGGAAACAATACAATTTTTCAACACGGTTGCATTCCTCAGCTGTGACCAACGTGCACACGGTGAGAATTATGTTATTTTAGATTCAATTTAAAAGTTTTCATGATTTGAACATCGAGTGAGGGCTCATGCACACCAATTTTTACGCACTTTTTCTTTGTCGAGCGCTACTAATTTCGTGAAAGAATAAAATAAATAAAACGAAAGTATCTGTTTTATATAACACCCACGCCGCGCAAGTTGCACACCATGCGCTGCGCATTTTTTTCTGGCGCGATGTGACGTATAATGGAAATATAGCCTACAGTGTCTGACAGTTTTTCGTGATCTCGCAGCATCTATGATTCGCTAGCAAAGCCATGCAACTTACAGCCTGCGTTTACTCATTTTTAATCCATGCCTCTTTTTCCCTGAGATGTAAACAAACTAAGTTGTTTACCAACTTCCGCGACCTGCCAGTCACAACAGGGAGCGAACCACGTTGTTTACCGTAGTTTCTCACGCGAGCTGATTTGTCAATCATCAAGATATCAGACAGACGCACCTATCAACAGGTTTCCTCAGTGTGTGTCCTATCCATCGCCTTCTTCTCATCTCTTGTTCCACTGGCACTTGTCTAGTTCTTGTCATCAGTTCCACGTTGGTAACTTTGTCATACCATTTTAATCCCTCTATTCTACGCAAGCACCCATTTATGAAAGTCTGTAGCTTTTTGGTAGTTGTCTTTGTTGTTCTCCATGTCTCAGAGCCATACAATAGGACTGACTTCACATTTGAAATGAAGATACTTATTTTCGTGTTGGATCCGATTTCTCTTGATCTCCATATATTTCTCAATGCAATGAAAGCTCCTCTTGCTTTTTGTATTCTTATTTTGATATCACTGTCTGTCCCACCAACTTTGTCTATATTGCTGCCAAGATATGTGTACGATTCTACATCTTGTATTGGTGCTTCTTCAAGTTCAACCCTGTTATCATTACCTGCATTTATTCTCATTATCTTTGTCTTTTCCCTGTGTATTTTCAGACCCAATTGCTGTGACCTCTCATCGAGTGTTTTCAATTTGTCCTGCATCTGATTATGGTTATGGGACAGAAGAGCTAAGTCATCAGCAAAATCCAGATCATCCAACTGCTTAGTCAGAGTCCACTGGATTCCATTTCTGTTGTGTGTTGTCGATGTTCTCGTAACCCAATCTATTGCTAGTAAGAAAAGAAATGGAGACAAGAGACACCCCTGTCACACTCCTGTTCTTATCCCAAACGGTTCTGTAAGCTGTCCTTCATGAAGAACTCTGCATGTCATGTCTTCATATGTTTTCTTTATTAAATTAATGATCTTCAGGGGAACTCCATAATGCCTCATCAATTTCCAAAGTGATTCTCTGTCTACACTGTCAAATGCCTTTTTGTACTCCACAAATCCGATGTATAGTGGTGAATTCCATTCCAGACTTTGTTCAACTATTATTCTCAAAGTGGCTATCTGGTCTGTACAGGATCTGTTTTGTCAAAAACCTACTTGTTCATCTCTCAATTTCTTGTCTGTGGACTCTTTTAATCTTTCAAGGATAATCCTGTTTAATACTTTTCCTGGCACTGAAAGTAACATTATTCCTCTATAATTTGTGCACTCTTGTAAATTTCCCTTCTTAGGCAACTTAACCAGATATCCTTCCTTCCATTCTGCTGGTATCTCTTCCTTTTCCCAGACTTTACCAAGTAATTTATATAACATCTCTGTAGCTGTGTCGATATCTGCTTTGAGGCCTCTGCTGGAATGCCATCAGGTTCAGACACTTTTCCATCTCTTAGAAGCTTTATGGCTTTCTTTATTTCTTCCTTCGTTGGTCTTTCACCGTTAATTTGTAGCTCTTCTTCTGCTGGCTGGATGTCCGGGGGGTTTTGTGGAGCTGGTCTATTGAGAAGGTCCTCAAAATATTGTCCACCTCTTTATTTGCTCTTGTATATTACTGAGCAGTTTTCCATTCTTGTCTTTTATGAAGCAACTTGTTTGCTTGTATTTCCCCGTTAGCTTCTTTGTGCTGTTATACAGTTCTCTCATATTCCCTTTGGCTGCAGCATCTTCTGCCTCTCTTGCCAACTCCTCAATATACTTCCTCTTGTCTCTTTTGATACTTCTTTGTTTGCTTCTGTGTACACTTCTTGAGCCTTGGCTTTGGAACTTCTGGTTTTGCTTGTGTTTAAATCTGCTTTCTTGTTTTTCCTGTCTTTTATCTTATTGATGGTTTCTGTTGTTATCCATGCTTTTTGTTGTCGTTCCCTTTTCCCCAGTATTTCTTCACATGTCTCATTCCATACCGTTTTGATTTGCTGTATTCTCTGCATCTTCCAGCTGTTGGAGCACTTGGAATTTGTTGGATATTGTGACTGCAAATTTGTCTCGTTATTTGATTTCTTAGATGTCCTTTATTAAATTGTTGTCTATAATTTTGCATTGTTGCATATCTCTTGAGTTTCATTTTTACTTTGGCTATCAGAAGGTGGTGATCTGATGCCACATCTGCTCCTCTGTGTATATATATGTAGAGATATAATAGTAGCATTTTTTTCATAATGTTTCTCTATTCTCGCAGACCTGATCGAACGGCGACCAGCGGTCTATTTTGGTCCTTTTCTTCATCTACTGATTGATTAATGTTGTCCTCTTATTGGCATTACTTGTCCCCAAGTTCAGTTGTGAACAGGATTTGCCAAAGAGACACATAAACATTAAATAGTAAAGTTAACTGGACTTACAAATACCCAGATATTCATTCAATTTTATTAGCCCACTGTGGTGTAATACCAATACATTTCTATCTGACTTTTGACAGCCGTATCACCGGATTTATCCAGCAAGTTATGCTGTTTCAAAATCGGCAATCACCACAGAGCAGCCAGTAGGATTTACCATCATCATCAATTAACAATCGAACAGTTTTTAGCAACTAGAGTTTGTTTTTTTCTAATACTGGAAGAATTCTTTCACTGTTTGCTGTGAACCCCAGATCTCGGTTCTACATTAACTATTCGAGGTGACATTTGTTGATCCAGGAATACACCACCAAATTTGGCGTCCCCCTCCTAAAAATCTTATCTTGTTATAGAGGGTGGACTGGGGCCGACTTGGATAATACCCCTGACACTTTATATATTCAGGAACCATTGTAATTCCAAAGGGATATCACCAGAATAGGGTAAGCGTGATTGATGTGGCCACGTATGACAGAGAGAGTGAATATTTTCTTAGTTACAGAAACTGTACCATCATTTATTTTCTTTGCTTAAATATAGTTTACTTTACGGGATAGCATTTAGTAGGAACTTTGTTCTTTTCTTTGCTGTCTATTCTGTAACACAGTGCTAACCTTTGGGGTTATTAATTTGTTGGGTTCTTTCTTTCTCAATAAGGGGGAGGGCACATGTATTCTGATATTTTCTATGCATGAACTCCTGTTTTATTTGATCTTTCTTTAGATATTCGATGTTGTAAAGTTTAATGATAATAAACAACAAAAGAACTTAACTTTGAGTGTTGGTCAGACCCATACCCAATTTACCATAGTTTTTCACGTTTGTGTGTCTTGTTGTCACATAGTTGTGTGTGTGCGTAGTTAAACGTATATTTACATATATATATATGGAGGTGAAACATTGTCTTATACTAAAAGATAGTCGTATAGATAGGCTGGACTAGAGAAACTACTCATTCCAGAGACAGATTTTCTCCTTAAACTATTCACTCGTGAAATCTATTCTGACACCTTTACTTCTCACATACTATCACAATCCACTCTACTCAGGCGGGACCATAAATATCTTTCAAACCTATCTAAATTTACGACACGCAAGTTACTATTTTGAGTGAGACCGACCGACGTAACATACATCGGTAATTATGTTAGCTGGATGGGATACCACTGTGTTTTATTTTTTTAAAATTTATTAATTCATCTTCAGATCTTCTATTCATGACTTATGCTGTTTACTTGCTTTACAAGTTCTTGTAAGCCCTGTTCACTTTCAGCTAACAAGAAAAAATTATTAACTGTAGCACTAATGTGTATGTGCTCCTTTGTATAAGAATCAATGATGGTGTGAGGAAAAGGAGTAGTCTGATGGGGGTGCTTTTATGGCTGATGGCATATAATTGGTGGATTTGATGTAATCTCGGACACCCTCAGGCTTTCCTACCCCTTTTCACCTTGTTAACAACAGGGCATTTATGAGAGACTTCATTTTAGTTTTTTGTGTGTTTGTTTTTTTATTTTTTTTGTTTTTATTGTTTGTTTGTTTCTTGGAAAGGGGAGGTCACACACAAAAACATTCACATGATGATGAACAAATGAGAATACCAATATTAGATTACTTGCAGGCATCAAATTTACCTATAAATATAGAAGACGTGTTAAGAATAGACAAACCTAGGGTACTGCATAATATTGTCAAACAATATTTAACATAAGCAAAAGTTAATATATAGTAATTGAGAATGTGAAGGTCTGATGCTGTTCTTACAATGCATATGACTTTTAACAGATGAAAATCAATTTAAAATCTGTTAAAGTCAGTTATATAACTGGAACCACCAGGCCTTTACACCCCTCCCCCTTAATATTATTCTTGTTCTGAGTTTTTGCTTGATTTTTTTGTTTGTTTTTTTTTTAACATACAAGCACAACTGGTAATTGTGATGTGCCCTATTTACAATGATTTGACAAGTGTGATGCCACTTTCCCATGTCGGCGGTTGTTCATATTATTTGGAAGTGAAAACAATATATATCCTAATTATAACTGTTGATTGTCTCGTTATTTAGTTTGTTTTTGTAGCGGAAGGTTTTATATATGTGATATGATAGTGCTAGAGTAGAAATAGTATTCTCTCCAGAATGTGTGAGGTCCCAGTGACAGAGAAGTACACTGGTATCACTCGATAGTCACGGCTGTGAAAGTATCTGGACTGAAAATATTCAGAGAACAGTCAGACCTTACTGCGCCACCTCCGCTATGTGACCACCTGTGATATTAATAAAAAATTCAACCAAACTCAATATCAACTATATTGAATGAATAAAGCTGGTGAATACAATTTATATCCTCTTTATTTACATCTATCTAATTGTGGTGATTGTGTGTGACTGGTGATACAAAAGTTATATTTATACAAAACCAAATTGGCGAACTCAATTACAGTTTTTGTAAGTTAAACTAAAATGTCATTTCTTTAGACTCTTCCAATTAGTTGGGTAATAGACTTCTTCACTGTCTTATTCACTTTATAACTTTCACTAGTTTATCACGCAAATTGTCATCACAAAACTCTGCTTGACAGTTATCACTTCTTGGGTGCACGATTGTCACAAATATCACTCATCTGTTTTTATAATCAGTGTTCATATGAGATGTACAGCTTCAGTAGGTCGGGCTTCTACCAATCCAGGCACTGCTGGGGCGATTTGCATTGATCCTCGAGCAATTCTTGATCACTGACCTCTGACTTTTGGTTGACAAGTATGAACCTGCAGATAATTGTAGGATATGTGGCTATTTGTGGATAACAATTACCACATTCCTATTGTAGGTGAGATGAATTTGTTTTCAGATGTATGCGTGAAAATGCATGATTATGGATCAGTGACAAGACAGGTGTCTACTGTGGAACATTTTATAAAATCAAATAATACAAAATAATATGTACACACATATATGGTATGAGGTTATAGTATCCCCCTGCCTGACACGTTAGCTCTGTAAAGTGCAGTAACTTGAAGACAGATTGAATAAGCCCTGATAATGATTGTGCTAGCCCTGATACGGACTCAGTCATGGTGGTTATATTTCGGGTTCCAATCTTCAACAATCATACCAAGTAATCAATTAATATACATGATACTTTCATAACATATAGATTAAACAAATCCTGAAATAAAGTTGTAATTACTGTATTATTTTACATAGTAACTTTACATACCCTCGCAGGATCTAATTAAGATCAGTAAAGACTGGCTTTTGTGGAGTAACAGAACTGCCTGGCTGCAAATAACAAGATATTGGCCGTGACACGTTTCTCTCTCTCCAGCCGTTGTCCTTCTGTCTTGCTTCGCTGTACAAGTGAATTTGAAATCATTTACGACCGCCCTTATATAGGGAGCTAACGGACGTATAGGAAACAAGGCTCGCAACTCCAGCAAACTTCCCAAAATAGTTGTAACTTCGGGGGGTTTGTGCTAGAGGTGTTTCAAACCTTGGTCTCGTGCATTTCACCTTTCCCAGTTCAAGCCTTTGGAGTTATATATTTCCGTTCTCCATGAGTTGACCTTTATATCCATATGTTGTTTTCCCATATCTGTCGTGTTAACGATTTTATCTAGAATTTTAAATAGGAAAAACACAGGATTTCTCAATGCACGGACACTATTCTTGCGAAATCCTTCACAACTACTTACTCCCTTCTGATTTCCTTGTACCTATACATAAATGAAGATATTCCCGTCAAAAGGAGACCATTCTCATCCTTGTCTGTCATTCCGTTCTCCTTCCCGATGTCTAATTCTAACCATGATTTCGGACGATTTATTCTTCCTTATACACTCGCCGAAGTCATTCTATCTGACCGTGGGAAACCCCTTCTCTGATTGGCTGCCCTAGATACACACAGGAAAATACCCCTGCATTCGTTTGTTCAGGCCAGAACACTGGTGTCCCACTTTTCGGTCTTCAAACATTTAACTAGGCAATGCGTAACATGTGACAGAGCCTCCCTCTCTTTTAAGCTGTAGATTTCTACAGCTAACAACTGTGAGCTTTGCCATAGTTAATGTTCTTCTTACTCTCGTTCTATCTCAGTTGGGTGTCGACTAAGAAAATCTGCTCTTACATTTTGTTTTCCTGGATATAGATTCATCCTTTGCTATCTCTCTTTTCCCAGTTCGGCTTTTCATCCAGGCCCTTACCGCTGGTGAAATGGGGTCGGTAGGTTTCCCTTGAAGTTTACCGCCCTCTTTTCGTTGATAGTTGGTTGCGGTTTTCCCTCGCAAATTCGTAGGTGTTTGATTTTGGCTACGGGATTTGTTCTTTTCTTCCAGTGCATGGGTTTCAGACTGCAATTCAACCTGTGTGGGATGTTTCCTTTCCCCTATAGTGCAAATCTCGGGAGTACCCATGATTGCTGGTTTGCTTGTAGACTTTTGGTGAAGACTCTTCAGTCGACTTTCTGAATCTACATGGCTGCACTCTGGACAGGAATTTACATACCGTTTGATGTCTTCCGTAATACCTGGCCAGTAGTACTGGGTGGTTATTCTTTGTTTTGTGGCACCATTACCCAGGTGTTCACTCAAAGTTATGTGCCCCCAGCCTATAACCTTATTTCTATAGGTGGATGGTACAACAATTTGACCATGACTTTTCGTCCCTCTGCCAGCTTTCCTGTGCAAGAGTCCATGTTCCATATAGAAATTTCCTTTCCTTGGAGTGTTATGTGGTTTTGACAGTTTGCCAAAACAAGGCTTCAATGTGCTGTCAGCTACTTGAGCCCGTTTCATTTCAGTCGAATGAAATTTTAATTTGGTGTCCCTCTCTATGTTCCTGGAGTCAGACCTGGTCTGGATTTCTGCCATAACCATAGGTTTCACTGGGTTTCCCAAGAAAACATATCTACGTCCCAACATCAGGGGGTAAAAGGGATCATCTAACACTGCTGCATTTATCTCCCCTTCCACATAGCGACAACTGACGTGAATTTTTGCTATGGGTAAAGTTAGGGGTAATGCTCCTTTTAGTGGCCCTTGAATATCTACTGGGTCTGTGGTGATTTGTTCAGGGCGCACCAGAGATGCACACACGACTGCGTCATAGGACAAACCTGTGTCATACATTCCTGTGACTTGTTTGCCATTCACAGTCACTATCTCCTGTGTAGGTGGGTGATGGAGGCTATTCTGAATCACCGTCAGTTTCTTCCTATCAGAAGTCCTCACCTGTAAGCATGCAGCATGATGAAGAGGTTTTTTCCTCCCACATTTATCAGTGTTGTGGTTGTTCATTTTGCAGAACTTACACCATTTTTCTTCCCTCCGTGAGGGTTTATTGTTATATCCTGGAGGGTTCTTGTCTTTGTAGTCATATTTTTGGTTGTTCTTGGTTGTATTGTCCTTTTGTTCAAACTCGTTTTGGTTTTGTGGTGACTTGAAACTATCTCCCTGCTTCCTCTTATTTCCTTGAGTCAGGGGATGAGCCAGTTTGTGACTTTCTGCATAGATGATTATTTCATCTAATCTCTCTCTTTTATGTTCTACTAGGAATGTCTTCGTCTCAGGAGACATGGACTCCAGGAGTTGTTCTATCAACATCATCTCCTTAATCCCTTCAAAATCCTGATTGAAGTTTCCTAACTGACACCACCTCAGCAAGTAACTTTCCAACCTTGCTGATAACTGCTGATATGTTTCTCCTGTCTGGAGCATAGCAGTTCTAAATCGCCTTCTATAAGCTTCTGCGTTTTGTTCGTAACGCACCAACAATGCTTGTTTCAAGGCTTCATAGTTTTCCTGATCTTCTTTTTGCATCTTCAAGTAGACATTATAAGATACTCCTCTCAATCCCTGTGACAACTTCAAATTCCACTTTTCTTTTTTTAGGCCATAAGTAGTGGCCAATCGTTCATATCTGTCAAGGTAATCCTCTATTCCCTCTTCTTTCTCCACAAATGGGTCCAAGTGGAAGTTCATAGCTCCATTGGAGGTGCTTTGGCTGGCGCTGGTATCCGAATGAGATGACCTACTACCATTAATGGTAGCCGCTGCCTGTATTTCAAGCTCTTTTAATCTCAGTTCATGGTCTCTATCAGCTTGTAGCTTCCTTTCCTCAGCTGTTAATCTTCTTTCTTCAGCCTCCAATTTCTTGGCTTGAGCCTCAACTTCCAACAGCAGCCTCTTTTCTTCAGCTTCCATTCTTTTGGCTTCTCTCTCAGCTTCTAGTCTTTTGGCTTCTCTCTCAGCTTCTGCTTGCAGCTTCCTTTCCTCTCTATCCATATGTTTGTCCACTTCAGTTGTGACATACTGGATGAGAGCATCACCTGTCAAGCCCAGCTCTTTTCCCATTTGCATGATCGCAGTTCTGAACTTCACTAAGTCAGCCATTATATTAAGTTAAGTAGGGTATGAAAACTTACCTAAACTTACTCAAAATAATTATCAAATGGACAACACAATTAATCGTGCAACCTTGTGATAGTCAATATTTACTGAGTACTCTAAGGTACTGTTACTGAGAAAAAAATCTTGTTCTAGAATTTCCAAAAAAAAAATTTTTTTTTTCTCTCTATTGGTGGCCCAAGATAGACTAAAGATAGATGTATTAGATAGAGGATGGCTCAGGATATACGAGAATATCCCGCGATCTAGCCCCCACTGTAGCGGAAGGTTTTATATGTGTGATATGATAGTGCTAGAGTAGAAATAGTATTCTCTCCAGAATGTGTGAGGTCCTAGTGACAGAGAAGTACACTGGTATCACTCGATAGTCACGGCTGTGAAAGTATCTGGACTGAAAATATTCAGAGAACAGTCAGACCTTACTGCGCCACCTCCGCTATGTGACCACCTGTGATATTAATAAAAAATTCAACCAAACTCAGTATTAACTATATTGAATGAATAAAGCTGGTGAATACAATTTATATCCTCTTTATTTACATCTATCTAATTGTGGTGATTGTGTGTGACTGGTGATACAAAAGTTATATTTATACAAAACCAAATTGGCGAACTCAATTACAGTTTTTGCAAGTTAAACTAAAATGTCATTTCTTTAGACTCTTCCAATTAGTTGGGTAATAGACTTCTTCACTGTCTTATTCACTTTATAACTTTCACTAGTTTATCACGCAAATTGTCATCACAAAACTCTGCTTGACAGTTATCACTTCTTGGGTGCACGATTGTCACAAATATCACTCATCTGTTTTTATAATCAGTGTTCATATGAGATGTACAGCTTCAGTAGGTCGGGCTTCTACCAATCCAGGCACTGCTGGGGCGATTTGCATTGATCCTCGAGCAATTCTTGATCACTGACCTCTGACTTTTGGTTGACAAGTATGAACCTGCAGATAATTGTAGGATATGTGGCTATTTGTGGATAACAATTACCACATTCCTATTGTAGGTGAGATGAATTTGTTTTCAGATGTATGCGTGAAAATGCATGATTATGGATCAGTGACAAGACAGGTGTCTACTGTGGAACATTTTATAAAATCAAATAATACAAAATAATATGTACACACATATATGGTATGAGGTTATAGTATCCCCCTGCCTGACACGTTAGCTCTGTAAAGTGCAGTAACTTGAAGACAGATTGAATAAGCCCTGATAATGATTGTGCTAGCCCTGATACGGACTCAGTCATGGTGGTTATATTTCGGGTTCCAATCTTCAACAATCATACCAAGTAATCAATTAATATACATGATACTTTCATAACATATAGATTAAACAAATCCTGAAATAAAGTTGTAATTACTGTATTATTTTACATAGTAACTTTACATACCCTCGCAGGATCTAATTAAGATCAGTAAAGACTGGCTTTTGTGGAGTAACAGAACTGCCTGGCTGCAAATAACAAGATATTGGCCGTGACACGTTTCTCTCTCTCTCCAGCCGTTGTCCTTCTGTCTTGCTTCGCTGTACAAGTGAATTTGAAATCATTTACGACCGCCCTTATATAGGGAGCTAACGGACGTATAGGAAACAAGGCTCGCAACTCCAGCAAACTTCCCAAAATAGTTGTAACTTCGGGGGGTTTGTGCTAGAGGTGTTTCAAACCTTGGTCTCGTGCATTTCACCTTTCCCAGTTCAAGCCTTTGGAGTTATATATTTCCGTTCTCCATGAGTTGACCTTTATATCCATATGTTGTTTTCCCATATCTGTCGTGTTAACGATTTTATCTAGAATTTTAAATAGGAAAAACACAGGATTTCTCAATGCACGGACACTATTCTTGCGAAATCCTTCACAACTACTTACTCCCTTCTGATTTCCTTGTACCTATACATAAATGAAGATATTCCCGTCAAAAGGAGACCATTCTCATCCTTGTCTGTCATTCCGTTCTCCTTCCCGATGTCTAATTCTAACCATGATTTCGGACGATTTATTCTTCCTTATACACTCGCCGAAGTCATTCTATCTGACCGTGGGAAACCCCTTCTCTGATTGGCTGCCCTAGATACACACAGGAAAATACCCCTGCATTCGTTTGTTCAGGCCAGAACACTGGTGTCCCACTTTTCGGTCTTCAAACATTTAGCTAGGCAATGCGTAACATGCGACAGTTTTCCTGACTAGAGTTACTTGCCCTTATGGGAACTCTTCTGTTTCTCTTCTTACTACTTCCTGCTTCTAAGATGGCGAATTAAACATGTCGATCCTTGTATCTTGTGTTCAAGCTTCGTGATTATGCTTCGTAACGTGAGTATGTATGACAGCCAGCCATGTCTCATTATATCTTACAATATTTACTACACACGAAGGTAAATATCAACATGGTGGCAGCGGTGTTTATTTCTACAGAATTCGGACTATTCTGCTGAATATCTTGTAACACGTGTGCTGAATGTCATTAGACTTGAGGTGAGATTACTGGTTATTGCTTGCATACATTATTAGACATTTTGTCATGGCAGAACGGCCCTTATTTCGGTTACCACCTGCCTAGACATAAATAACGTCGAACCAGACACATTTTGTAAGTGGAGACGACAGTTAGATCTATACATGCATGCATCAGAGGTGGCGGCTAAACCCGATTCTGTTCGGGCGGCCATTATTCTACACTGTGCTGGACCTCAAGCTGTTGAAGTTTTTGATCAACTGGCAGAGGAAGGAGACCACTCTAATCCTACTAAAATTCTCGATTTGCTCCAGAACCATTGTAGCTCACGAAGCAATGAAGTATTACATACGTTCAGATTCTGGAACACACCTCTTCAAGATCCTTTTAATTCTTTTTTGACTGAGCTGAGAACTAAGGCAGATTTGTGCAACTTTAACGACAAGGATCGTATGATAAGAGACAAAATTGTCTTTACTGTCAACAAAAGGTTACAAGAGAAGCTCTTGAGAGAAGCTGACCTCGATCTAAAGAAAGCCATTCACATATGCAGAGTATTCGAGCAAACTGGAAACGACATAAGAGAGATGAGTAAAACAGTACAACCTTCTGAAGCAAGGGTTGAAAAGGTACAGAAAAAATCACTCAACCATAAACCTCCCAAGAGAGACACTGGGCATGCTGCTGGTAAAGCCTGTCAAAGTAACACTGACAGTGGGTACTTTGAACCTAGAAAGGAGTGTCATTACTGCGGACAGAAACATCTATTAATTAAGAAAAAGTGTCCTGCATGGGGGAAGTTTTGTTCAAATTGTGGGGGAAGAAACCATTTTAAAGTTAAATGCAAGAAAGTTCATACTGTTCACACAGAGTCAGTGGAAGATTCTGAAGTTTTTCTTAATTGTGTGAAGTCTAGCAAAGCTTGTACATCTGCACAACTCATTGTCAATGGAAAAGTGGTAAAATTTCAGTTAGACACAGCAGCTGATGTGAATAACATCTGTCAACACTTTGTGATGCAAGAACAACTGTTACCCACTAAACAGAGGCTTGTTATGTGGAATGGTACTAAGATGACTCCACTGGGAGAAGTTCTATTAACTGCTGAGAATCCTAAGACTGGGACAAAACACAATATAAGGTTTACTGTTGTGAAAAATAAATTCACATGTTTGCTGGGCAACAACACACTGCAGGATCTACAGTTTGTGACAGTCAACACAAACAAATTTATTGCTAAGGTGGCTACTGACAGTTTAGATAATGATCATAACGCTGATAACCATCTAGGTGTCCTGGGTGAAGCTGTGTTGCATATTGATCCTAATATTCGTCCAAAGGCACTGCTGTGCAGAAAAATACCATTTTCACTTAAGAGCAAGGTAAAGTCAGAGCTTCAAAATCTAATGAACAGAGGCATATTAATACCAGTAGAGGAACCGACTGAATGGGTTAACCAAATGGCTGTTGTTGAAAAGTCTGATGGTTCTTTAACTCTTAGTATACGAGCGGCTGTAACAACTGGTGTGCCAGCTTCCTGGGTCAACCTGTACAGTGACCATATTGAGAAGTGAACTACTGAGACCAGACCGTTCCTTGGGGTCTGTTACGACACACAAATACATCAGCAGTACAACTCTACAGTGATGTCAGCGTGACCTGTCCTGTCGAGAGTATGCGGTAACTAGGTCAGCGTTTGTTGACATTTGGTTCGTTGGACATTTGCCATACAACTGACAGTGTTACACAGCAAGCTTGGTTGAAACATAGAACATTACACATCAGGACTGGAGAATATTTGACAGTGTTTGCGAAAGGAAATGTTATTGAACTGAGAAGTCCTACATCGATTGTTATCATTCACATCAACGATGGAGCTTCTATTTCTGTGTTGAATTTAAAATAATTAGACCAGAAGTATTTGTTTAATAAAGTACCACAGTACTGTACTATTAGGCAGTGTAACTGAGCCTTCATTCCAACACATTCTTTCTGCAACACTCTATTTACATCATATTGCCATACTATTTATGCATTTATGTATTTATGTTTAAATATTCATATGTGATATTTGTTTGTATCCAGCGGGTTGTTGTTTTCGTTGGGCGGTGTCACACAACAGAGTATCCCACGTAATAGAGGGTCTGATGTGTGCGTTTCTATAGGTGCAATTTTCTTGATTGAAAATTTGCTGCGACAGCTGTTGCTATTAGTGTTAGCTGTGAAGACTGTACTCATTGTTGTTTTTGTAATATTCCTCTGTTCTTTAGTTTGTTTTGATTTGTTTGTAATTTGTTGGTCTACCCTATTCTATCTTTCAGTTCTATTCTCAATTTATATTTATATACTGTGGCGTTATTTGTATTTGTTATCCTCTTGCGGTTTATCTTTTATTGTTTTCCCATTTCATTTATTTCATTTCCGCAAATGTTTTCATGTTCTCCTGTATAACTGTTTTGTTTTGTGCCTGATCGACATACACTATTTAAAATATAGTTGATCATATAAATTGATGTACAAGAATCAACTGATAGTTAATTGCTATTACTAAAGGTACACAGTTGATGATATAAAACACTATTTCTGGTGCACTGCACTTATATTATAGAGTGAACCAGCAACTTATAGCTGTTATTATATAAGGATTTATACAAGACCTTTGTAAGGCTTGTTTCCCACAGTGATTGGGATAGTTAAGTACTATTTTCACAGGTTACAAAGTTATCATACAAAGTCTTTGATTAAGACTAAGAAAGTGAATTTATTTACTTTTGCAAATTACTGATCTTATTAGACAAGATGTCTACTTTAGATTATTTTATCACACAAGGCAAGGTTCTTGATAAGACTGGTCAGCAATTAGAAGAATGGGCAGTTGCTCAATATGACAAAGCATTGGCTGCTGAAGAAAGAAAAGCATTGATTGAAGAAAAGAAATTAGCAGCTGAGGAGAAAAAATTAGAAGCTGAGGAAAGAAAATTACAAAGAGAGTATGAACAAAAGAAATTGCAGATACAGACTGATGAAAAAAGATTCCAGATGGAAATGGAAAAAGAGAAAAGAAAAGATGAAGCTGCTGCAGAAGAGAGAAAATTACAAGCTGAAGCTCAAGAGAAAAAAAAAAGCAATAAGAGAACATGAACACCAAAAAGAACTTTTAGCATTTGAGTTAGAAAAGTTAAAGTTAACAAACATAAGTGATGGTAATCAAGCATCTGGTGGTAATGGTAAACCCTTTACTTACAAGGTCAAGGTACCAGCGTTCAACCCTTCCAGTGATGACATAACATTCTGGCTAAATAGATTTGAACGCTCGTGTCGAGCACATAATGTGGACAAATCACAATATGCTAACCAGTTATCAGAAAATCTGAAAGGTGATTCTCTGACTAGTTTAAGTTTGGTTGAAGAGGCTGACAAAGATAACTATGATGTTATTAGGGCAGCCTTATTAAAGAAGTATCAGTTGTCTGAAGAGGGTTATCGGAAGTTGTTTAAGACAATGGTGCCTGAGGCAGGTGTAGAATTCTCAGAATTCATTGCAAGGACACGTCTTACATTTGATCGTTGGATTGAGCTATCCAAAACAGAAAAGACTTATGAAGCCCTTATGGACTTGATACTCAGAGACAAGATTATGTCAAGTATAAATAAACCTTTCCTCGAATTCTTACATGAGCGTAAACCTAAGTCTCTAAAAGAAATGGAACAGTATTGTACCCAATACGTCACTGCACATCCGGACGTAGCTATTAGCAACAATAAGGTTAAAGAAGGTATGCCAGTTGCTTCTGCAACACCATACAACCCTAATCACTCTCACAAATTCCAAGGACCTCAAAATAAGTTTAATAAAAAAAGGTAACTATTACAGTTATCAGAACCAAGGTAACCAATCATTTCAGGGTTCTTCTTCGAATACCTGGAGAAGAGCTGACAGCCCTCGATTCAGGGGTGGTCATAATTACAGGAACTTTCGCAAAGGAAGTCATTCTAGAAACTATCCAAGTTTTCCTTCATGGAGACAACAAGATCATAATTACAGAGATACTCATTATAATGAATATGATGATAGTAACCAAAGGAGCTATGATTCAAACCCGAGTAGAGGTTATAATAGTGGAAACAATGATAAGTACAGAGGCAATAATAACAGAGGTAGAGCACAATTCAAAAAACATAAAGCTCATTACCAGGCGAACTCTGCACAGCAAGAGTCCCACGAAGCCTATAAACAAAATAAAGATAATGATGACTCTAATAATATGGCATGTGCCGCTTTTGATTTTGGGAGAGCATCTCAGTGCCCCCAATGCAAAACATTATTTGAGCCAACCACAGTGTCTACTTTAAGCTGTGGGCATCCTCTTCCCGCTCTTCCTGCGTCAATCGCGCATGATGGGAGAGGTTCTCTTGTCTTACACAAAGGTTTAGTAAATGACAATCCAGTCTCAGTACTTTTTGATTCTGGATGCACAACTATTGGGGTTAGGCAGTCACTCATAGATCCTTCTCATTCTACAGGCAAAGTAGTCAAATGCGTAACATTTGGCGGCACCATAGAGAAATACTCTACCGCTATCATTAGGATTGCTACTCCTTTCTTCACAGGAGATGTACACGCATGTCTTTTGCCGAATCCGATCGCTGATCTTATCATCGGTCGCATTCACGGAGTCAAAGAATGCACTCCGGAGCAAATTTCCGTTTGGGAAAATCAAAATATGCAATCTGCTAATGCGGTAGTCACTAGAGCTCAAGCTCTCAATATGCCTGAAACTTCATCTGTTGAAGATAATGAAGTGCATAACCAAGATGATCCCTTGGTAATTTCTCGTGACTCGTTTATAAAACAACAAGAAGAAGATCCGACTCTTAAGAAATTCTTCACTCTTGTAACGAAAGGTGATCCGAATAAAGATTCAAATTGTAAATCTTGGATTACAATGAAGAATGGCGTACTTGTACGTATGGTGCAAGACTCCACTAAGTCAAGTCATTCTCAGATTCTTGTACCCAAGAATTTGAGAGTTAAGATCTTACAACATGCACACGACTCTCAGTGTGCTGGTCACATGGGTTTTTCCCGTACAAAGTCAAGAGTTTCTTGCGGCTTTCTTTTGGCCTTTTGTGAACAAGGACATACGGATCTATTGTCGATCCTGTAAAGTATGTCAAGAAGTCAAATCCAAAGGTCCTCGTCATGCTGCGCCTATTCAGGCTGCAGATATTCCTATTCGTCCATTCCAGAAAATGGCGATAGACATCATTGGTCCATTCAAGATCAAATCTGCTAGAGGACATCAGTTTATCTTAACGTGTGTAGACATGTGCACACGTTGGCCAGAGGCTATCCCTCTAAAGAGCATTACTACCGCTGACATTGCAGATGCTCTTTGGCTTATATTTTCTCGGCTGGGATTCCCCGGAGAAATATTATCAGATCATGGCACCCAACTGATATCGGATACCATGTCTCAAGTAATGTCTACTCTACAGATAGAGAGATCTTTGAGTAGCATCTATCATCCTATGTCCAATGGGATGGTCGAGCGACTAAATAGAACACTTAAGAACTTATTAGGGAAGATAACTGAGGATCATCCTCAAGATTGGGATAGGGTTTTACCCGCGGCCCTCTTCGCGTACAGAGAGGTCCCCAATGAACATACAGGGTTTTCTCCCTTTGAACTTGTCTTTGGCGCGCGACCGCGCGGCCCAATGTCTTTGCTGCATGATCTTATAACAGCTGACAATATTGACGATGACACAAAATCTTCTTACGAGTATGTCATCGCGCTGAGACAGAAGATTATCGAAGCATGCAAATTGGCAACGTCCTCTTCTGAATTTGCTAAGCAGAAGGCAAGACAATTTGCTAATAAGAAGAGAACTTTACGACAACTTTGTCCTGGTGACAAAGCATTTGTTTTGCTACCTTGTCGTGAAAATAGACTCCTTATTAGTTGGAAAGGTCCGTACGATATAATATCGAAAATTTCAGATGTTGACTACATCGTCGATATCAACGGGAAGCATAAAACCTTCCACATCAATATGCTTACGGAGTTCCATGAACGTCCTGACTATCTACAGCCTATTTTCCAGGCAACGGACGATTCTCATGTCAAACATGGTCATTACTCATCACTGTCTGTAATACAGGATGAGGAAACAAGTTTTTCGGATGTTAATCTTCCGCTTCCAATGATCCCACTTCATTCTAGTGAATCATGGAAAGACGTTACTGTTTCTCCTGATTTGTCTCTAGGAGAACGGCGACAAGTTTCGTCTATGTTACAAACATTTCAGGATGTCCTCACTGACATCCCTGGACAAACTCATGTCATTGAGCATGACATTGTTCTAACTGAACATACTCCAATTAGGGTTAGACCTTATCCTATCCCTATACATTTCCAAACACAGGTTGAAAAGGAGTTGGATGAAATGATAGATTTACAAATAATCGAACCATCCACTTCTGCATATTCTTCGCCGATGGTTATTGTTCGAAAAAAAGACAATAACATACGTCTTTGCGTTGACTATCGCAAATTGAATCAAGTTACGAAGTTCGATGCTGAACCTATGCCTTTACTAGAAGAGCTACTTACTCGTCTTTCTAAATCGCATTTTTTCACTAAACTTGATTTGTCTAAAGGATATTGGCAAGTTCCATTATCCGAACGCGCCAAACCTCTTACCGCTTTCTCTACTCCCAGAGGCCTTTTCCAATGGAATTTTATGCCTTTCGGCCTTATGAACGCACCAGCTACATTTGTACGCATGATGCGTCGAATCCTATCGTATCGGTCAGATGTCATTGCTTATCTAGACGACATCTGTCTTTTCAGCGATACTTGGGAAGATCACTATTCAGGGTTAGTTGAATTATTATCAACTCTGCGTGAGTATAACCTGACAGCAAAACCATCTAAAGCTTGTATTGGCTTTAGCGAAATTGCTTTCTTAGGCCATCGAGTAGGTCACGGTTTCTTGAAGACAGAAGACCATAATATCACTAAGATACTTAACATCTCTATCCCTAGGACTAAAAAGCAAGTGCGAAGTCTTTTAGGTCTCATACAATTTTATGGACGTTTCATTCCGAATCTGTCCTCTATCATGGCACCTCTCTCTACACTATTAAAGAAAGGGTCGCCTAACATGGTTCACTGGTCTCATGAATGCCAATCTTCACTAGAGAAGATCAAAACTATGTTTTCATCACCACCTATTTTAGTGTTACCTACAACAGATAAGACATTCGTTCTTCGTAGTGACGCTTCATCCACTGGGATTGGAGCGGCACTAATGCAAGAGTACTCTGGAACTCTGCATCCTGTAATGTATATATCCAGAAAACTTAATGCTGCAGAAAGGAATTACTCGGTTTTAGACCGTGAATTATTGGCAATGGTTTGGTCAATTCTCAAACTCCAAAGATTCCTTCTGGGCGCGCATTTCGTAGTGGAAACTGACCAAAAAGCTCTTACGGCTATCCAAAGTAAGAACTTGAAGAGCTCGAGATCAACTCGATACGCAATCGCTCTTCAACCTTTTCATTTCTCGGTACGAGCTATCCGTGGTTCAGAAAATGTGATGGCGGACATTCTGTCCAGATGCCCACATGATGCCACTTAACTGTTAAATATTGGATCTTTTTAATATGTATAACTTTACAACAGTTATTTTTTTGTTTCTTTACTAAGATACACATTTGTAATTTAATAATAGAATGATGGTATCGCTACTTAGCGGTTTATTGATGTTAATTCACCGCTGTTCTTTGATGATTGTTTCTTCATAAATCATAAATTTAAGATTATAGTGTGAATTTTTGGTATGCATTGTATAATTACCAGAATTGTATTATACGTACATCACACCTTCCTGGAAACATTTATTCGTAGAGAAACAATTTCTCTCAGATTTTGAGATATATTCTCACCGGTCATATTAGGAATTATAGTTATTCCTGATATTTTCATCTGCGCAGTATTCTTGCGTTGTGAGCCTATTCTACGTTGCTCCTAGATGTATTTAAAAAAAAAAAATTTTATTTTTTTTTTCCCGGGAGGTGTGGTAAGACTGTAAAGGGCAATTTTTACTATCTTGCAATATAATACATTTATATACTTATTATGTTCGCAAATATTTGGTAATCAAAGTATTTCCTTTTTAAGTGCTTAAGGAGAAGTCATTTTTGAGTTACTTCCCTTGAAAGTAGTTCCGTCATCTTCGATCGGACTCCGCGGACGAGTCTAGGCCTACTGCGATTTATTCTTTGGCTGGGTAGGAATAGATTGTTCTTGCTTCAGTATATCTATGGCCTGAATTTATACGTAGTGTTTGTATGAGTAGGACGAGTCTGTCTTATATATGGATATCTTTACATTTCTAAGTCGAACTATGTTGGTTGTCGCTAGAAAAGGTCAAAGGCTATGCAGCGGAAGTATCGCTAGCAAGGGGTGTGATTCATGGCTGTCATCCTGTCTGGATGTAGAATTTTGTGGTAGCAGGCCTATCGCCGAAAAAGTGATCTATAAGTCAATGGGGAAAAGTGATAGTCATTTAGACATGTTGTATGTACTTTACCCCAGTGTTTATTCTCTTTTGCCAAGGAATGGCAAAGTTATATTTCGCATAGAAAGGTAAAACCACAATTTATTATGAACTTGGGCTTCGCCATCGTTGTCGATAAACAGATGCACAGTGGTACTTTTGAAAAGAATATTTATTCAAAGGAAGACGACATTCCTATGTATCAGCACTAGATTGTATGATATTATTCAATTACCTCTATGAGAGAAGCTATGAAGAAATGAGGACATTTAACGAATGACCAATTTTGGTCTGGGTCCTATAGTGAGTGAAACTCACGAGAGAAGAACAGCCATGTTGAAATTCATATACTTTGTATTTATCGAGTGAGAAAAAGGGATGCCTGTACTATCGCTCGATGAACCAAGAGATCACTGCTACATGTGAGAACCCATGTCTGGGATTCCTATATCTTTATGGAAAATATATATATTGAACTTTACGTGAAGGGATATTCACTAGACGAGGTTAGGTCTAGGAGCCTTCCTATATATTGGTTATGGTCTGACGTGCCCAGTCAGTAAAGCCAGATGATTTACATGATGGAACTCTGAATGCTTATTTACGAATGCTCCATTATGATATTTGCCAAGCATGAATGCTAACTTAAGATGATATTCCTGTGATCAACATTATGCTGTCTATGTCGACATTTGTTCCTGTAACCATACACGTACTGTCCAAGTGTGCGTCCCATTAAATGTTATAAAAAGACCACCGTAGTTCCAGTACTTCTTGAATTCGAACAGTGTGAGTATGAGTGATGTACTACCAACCTGTCAACTCTATCGAATCATTCTACCATTCGCGTTCTGACATTCTCATACTGAACAATTTAGTTATGTGCATGATATAGGAGTTTCATTTCTTCACATTTTGATATATAACACTTTATGTTATCTTTATAAATAAATTATTTATTGCAAAATCTGTAATGGTAGTCATGAAATTAGCTCGTATACTAAGAGTTAAGAATATGCATATCAACCCCTGAATGAGGCTTGATGAGAGCATTACAGTCTAGTAAACTTACAACAGTGATTACACCTTATGGTAGGTTCAGATGGTCTAGATTACCATTTGGGATGAATGTAAGCAGGGAAATTTTCCAGATGCATCTAGCACAAGCTCTTGAAGGTCTTCATGGTTGCATCAATGTTGCTGATGACATAGTTATTGCAGGTTGTGGATCAAACAGACAACAAGCAATTAAGGACCATGATCTGAAGCTTAAAGCACTGAAACATAGGTGTAAAGAGAAAGGCATTAAACTGAATGATGCTAAAGCTCAAGAGAAGAAAGAAGAAATTACCTTCATGGGTCACCTTATTACTGCTCGAGGTGTTGAACCAGACAAGAAAAAGGTTGAGACAATACTAAACATGCCTGTTCCTAAGGACTGTCATGAGGTTCGCAGATTTTGCGGCATGATACAGTATCTAGCAAAGTTTCTCAACAATCTTTCAGAAGTTCTTCATCCAATAAGAGAACTTACCCGTAAAGATACTCCCTTCATCTGGTCTGCTGAATGTGACCAAGCTTTCAAGAGAGTCAAGAAACTGATTACTTCTACTCCAGTACTCGCATACTATGATCCTGATGAATCTTTGTGTATTCAAGTTGATAGTAGCAGCTATGGACTTGGGGCTGTCCTCCTACAAAATGGTCATCCAATAGAGTTTGCTTCAAGAGCTCTAACTGAAACAGAACAACGCTGGGCTCAAATTGAGAAGGAGCTCTTAGCTGTTGTATATGGTTTGGAACGCTTTGACCAGTACACTTATGGAAGGAAAGTTAGTCATCAACGACCATAAACCTTTGGCAGCCATCGTGAAGAAACCTGAGTCAAATTCCTCGAAGACTGCAGAATTTACTGATGCGCAGCCATCGATATGACTTTGAATTCCAATGGGTACAAGGTTCCGATCTTCTTATAGCCGACACACTGTCCAGAGTTTGTATTCATAATGTCACTTTGGATTTCTCAACTGAATGAGAGAGAGCAATGCAGGAGCTGATGCACCTGTAAGATTACCTGAAATACCAGATGTGATGATGGAAAAGATTAAAGCTGAAACTCTCAAAGACAGCGTACTTCAGAGGTTGAAGTCGACCATTTTGGATGGGTGGCCTAAAAGAAAATCTGATGTACCAGCTGAGTTTATGCCTTATTTTGACATTCGGGATACTCTGACAACAGAACAAGGCATAATACTTAAAGGAGAGCGTATTCTTATCCCAAAAGCACTGAGGCCTGAAATCAAGCAGAAGCTACACGCTGCTCATCTTGCATTTGACAGCATGATGCGCCGGGCCAGAAGTTGTCTGTTTTGGATCGGCATGACGGCTGAGATTCGACAGATAGCTGACAGTTGTCCGGAATGTCAAGAAATGAAGGCAAGGAATACTAAAGAACCTTTAAACCAACACTCAAGAGGTTTATCACCCTGGGAGAAAGTTGGCACTGACATCTTTATTATAGAAGGCCGATATTATTTAGTCCTGATTGACTACTTCTCCAACTTCATTGAAGTAGACTTTCTACCTACAATGACAGCACAGTTAGTCATCAGGAAATTGAAGTCTCATTTTGCTCGTTATGGTGTTCCTAAAGTTATTATATCTGACCAAGGTACTCAGTTTACGTCTGCACAGTTCAGATCATTTACTGTTAGATGGGGAATACTTCATGTTAAATCAGCACCAGGTCACCATAAAGCCAACAAATTAGCTGAATCTGCTGTGAAACTCATCAAGGGTATGATGAGAAAGACTGTTCAAAATAATACAGATGCATATGAGGCACTACTTGAACTTCGTAATATGCCGAGACAAGGGTTTGATCAAAGTCCAGCAGAAATACTGTTCAACAGGAAACTGCATACACTGATACCTTCTGCAGTGAAACCCGTTGCATCTCACAGTAGAGTTATTGAAAGTAGAGGCAAGAGAGACAGATCAGTGAAGACGTATCATGATAAAACTGCTCATGATCTGCCCAAGTTGTCTCACCAGCTCACACCTGATCCCGCGGACTTGGAAACTGATTTCTCCTCTCCAGGTCTACCCGAGCAACAGGTTGTTTTGCCAGACATGGAGAACACTAGTGAAGTGAACATTTCCAATCCTCCAGAAGTTGATCCTTCAACTCCAGCTACTTCTAGTCCTGGGAAAGCTGGCAAAGAACATTCTCTCCTACCATCTTGCCCTAAGAGACCTCAAAGAGATCGCAAGAAACCCTCTTGGATGAATGACTTTGTTCACTCATAAAGAAGGGGGGATGTTGATTGTCTCGTTATTTAGTTTGTTTTCCTGACTAGAGTTACTTGCCCATATGGGAACTCTTCTGTTTCTCTTCTTACTACTTCCTGCTTCTAAGATGGCAAATTAAACATGTCGATCCTTGTATCTTGTGTTCAAGCTTCGTGATTATGCTTGTTTAGAATACATTCAAGTTATTTGAAGAATATTTCGCCGGGCTTATTAGTAAGAATGTAGGCCTACAAATTTCTACATAGCCTTGTAGCTATCCCACCATGTCAGGGAGGTTAGTCGTGTATGGCTAAGAAGAGGAGGACTCCATGACAGTCGTATACGTTTTGTGGATATGCACAGAAAATTTTGAACATTTATCAACATCCGTCGTTTTCGTTATTCCGTTCCTATGGAAACAGCCACGGAACTGAAACTATTGTGCGCTTCCGTCTTGGTGTAATATTTAAAAAAAACACTTGGGAAATAACGCGTATGCTGATTTCTGAAATAAGCCTTCATTGTAATTATAACAGAACATTAACGTAAGCTTGACAGTTTTGTACAACTACAAAATACAAGTATCATGTTTATTTTACTTGTAACCGATCTTTATCTTGACCTCTTCTGCCCTTTGAACTTTGTTCAGCTGTAGCACTAATGTGTAGCCTATGTGCACCTTTTGAAGGCGTGGTGTTGTAGATAGGATACTATAAGGTAGATCTATTGCCAAAATATTCTGTTATGTTCAGCTCAAAACTAATATTATTAAGAACATTTTTCCAGAACACAGTTGTGGCTGGAGGCATACGACAACAGCACACAATGCCCCTCAAATTTGCAGCAAACATTTCCATGATGTTCCAAGAAATACCAACGTTAGAAGAACGGTATGCTGCAGCAAGAAATGCCGGGTTCAAGTATGTGGAGCTTACTTTTCCGTATGGCGAACCAGTGGAAAAACTTAAAGCGGCGCGAGAAAACGCAGGGTTAGAGCAAGTACTCATTAATGCATTTCCAGGTAAATTCATTGTTGCAGTCGTCCCACAGCCATTCTGAGCAAAGTTACGTATATTTACAGTTAAGGTCGCACCAGAAGCTAATGAGTTGGTTGAAATGAAGAACTGTATGTCGTGTGTTCGATGCGGCCTCAAACAAGAATTCAGAGATGCAGAAATAAGGGTTAGGATTAGAAATCCTAACCGTAATCCTAACCCTAACGACGTCGGCAACTTATTTGTAAGACACCACAGAACAGAACACACTGTTCTTCATCGCTTGAAATGAAGCACAGTGGGCCGTCTGTTCAGAAGGGGCTTAAAAAATAATTCAGAGACGCAGTATAAAGTGGTTAGGTGTAGGTATCCAAAATCCTAACCCTAACGACGTAGGCACCTTACTGGGATGACATCAAAGAAGATGACCCACTGTGCTTCATTTCAACCCAACCAAGAGTTTTATCTTTAGCTGACAATCGTGCCTCAATTTAGCAAAACGATTATGTAAATGGTTGAACATTGCATGCCTCAACAAAAGTAGGTTACCAAATATTGTTGTTCATTAAAATTGGATTGAATAATGTCACTGGTAATGCGAGGTTTGTCTTCTGGCTATTTGGAAATCGTACTTTTAAAATAAATTGTAAACAAATGTACTTCAAAGCATGTTTCAGTATAGGGTCATCCACATATGACATCACCCAATTTTGGCCATTTTTACCCCCCCCCCCCCCATGTGACATCACATATCTCTTACCCCCCCCCCCCCCATTTTCTTCTCTCTCTCCCCCCCCATTTTTTCCCTCCATTTTTTTATTACTGAAAAGAAACGTACTTGAATGTAAATTAGTTAGCTAGTCATTATCACCTTTCAACTCCCTAAGGAACGTATAGAAAGTCTTCCTGTCGTGTGTCATCAGCTCATGGTCTTTCTATGTCTTCTTTATGCCCTTCATCTCCAGTTCTCTTCTCCATGTGTTCCATGGTCTCCTTCTTTATCTCTTACCCTGGGGATTCAAGAACAAGGGCTGCGTGGTGATGCTATCAACAGGTTTCCTCAATGTGTGTCCTACCCATTTCCAGCATCTTCTTATCTCTTGTTCCACTGGCACTTGTCTGGTTCTTGTCATCTCTTGTTCCACTGGCACTTGTTTGGTTCTTGTCATCTCTTGTTCCACTGGTACTTGTCTGGTTCTTGTCATCAGTTCCACATTGTTCTTGTCATACCACTTCAATCCTTCTATTCTACGCACGCACCCATGTATGAAAATCTGGTGTTGTCTTTGTTGTTCGCCATGTTTCAGAGCCATACAAAAAGACTAAGACAGAATAGATTACTGCACCATCAGGGTGACTAAAATGAGGTGCATTAGTCTGGCAACATCATAATGTAATACAAATAGTTACAGAAACCACTGATGCGAGAGCACATGAATGTTTGGTGCAGGATTCCTGCAAGGGGACTACGGCAACGGTGGTTCCATGCTGTATGAGGAGCAACAAGAAAAGTGATGATATTGATGACATAACATATCTATAATATTGTTTTTTTCTTCTTCCTGGTAGTTCTCCTTTATTCTTCTTGCTCTGTCACTGCCAGTAATACTTCATAGTTTTTCTCTCTTTTTAAAATATTGTACACACTCCTCTAACGCACCAGTGTAGTAAAAGTTGTTGATTTACTTATAGTAAAAAATGCTGACAGTGAGTCTACATCTTATTCTTGTGAAACCAAACAAAGAAGATAATTCTAATACTAGGTTTCTTTCAACCTATTATTGCCAGCCAGGCATTAAGAGTACTCAAGCTGCCATACCGCTACAAGGTATAGGTACCATTGATGGCAGAGCTATGCCAGTGGGAGATTTACTCCTGGTAGGTTCAACCAAGCTGGACTGGTCTGCATGGGTAGGGGTCAGACAAAAGCTGGTACCCTGGTCCTCCAGGATGGGGGTTTTAGCACAGGGCCGACACCCCTGTCTATGTAAAAAATCGCACATGTTATGGAAACGGCAACAGATGAAAAAACTTTGATGCGGGACAGACATCCGGAGTCTCAGGCTCGTATGACTGACAGTAGTGAAAACCAAAAGGAAACCATTGGTATGAAAACGGATGCCCTGACCGCAAAACACGAAACCAGAATTGGTTTTTGGAACGTTGTCACGACGTGATTTTAATTTTTATACAGTGTGCCTGAATGAAAGCAAGACCCTAGTATGAGAAAGTCTGAGAAAATAGAATTTAAATGGAAAATGACAAGCCTGTGGACAGATGAGACTATTGGCTCAAGGGCTAGAACCAGGATTTGGATCTCCCCTTGCCGCTTCGTGACTTTAGACTGGCTATAGCCTTGCCCTCCTCTGACTACCTTGACACACAAGGAGATAAGGTGTATAAATACGACCACAGACGCCACTATACAGACAATATAGAGTAAGTATAGTAAAGAGTAGAAGCTGATCCAGTGTACAGTAAATATATATATTTATTTACAAAAATCAAGCATAAAATTGTCATCATACATAAACCACAAAAATAGCGTGCACTGTTGCACGCCCTGGAAAAATCAAAGTAACAATGAGATTGAGAGACAAAAAAAAACCTCACTCGCATTCATTCTTCCTGTCACCCTGCTGAGGAACCATAAAAATGGTTAGTGATTAAAACAACTCTAATATGGTGGGGCTGTCAACTCTAGCCTCCACTCTCTAACACTAATAAATTTCTACTGTCTCAGTTCGGTTGACTCTTCCTCAATGAAACGTCTACACAGCTTTCTACTTGTTAGGCGATATGCGCCGATAACTACACCACTGAAACTGCTAAAATAATAGACTTGGCTTTAGCTGATGGCTCAGGGTCTATCTTTCAAATGAATACTGAACAGACCCTGCTGGTCCTGTCTATTTTCTCCCTCCTCTATCTATCTCTCTCTCTCTCTCTTGGTCTCAGTGTCTCTCTATTCTCTATCTCTCTCTTTCTTGGTCTCAGTGTCTCTCTAACACTCGAGGACTGATGATGCGGCGTCTCCGCTACTCTCTTCTCTCGTTCTTATCAGGACCCAGGGATGTTAACCCTCTCCCCTGCTCCTGAATTCGGTGCTTGATTTACTGTCGAAATCTTCTCTGCCGCTGACTAACTTCCCTCTTTTAACTCGCTCCGGAGTTAGAGGAAAACAAGGCCTTGATTTCTGGCTGTACGAAATTGAAACCGGTCTCGCTGCCACGTGTCGTTGCTGGAGACTATAATAGCGATGAGCTCGGGCGATGTGATAAATAACCCCCGTTCCCGCTCCTCACTGGGAAAACCCGTAAGTTGGTTTTTCTTTTGCTTCTGACGATAACTAGAGTCCACTGACTACTGAGGTATGTCCTTGTGCCGTGGGTAAATTGGTATTTCCAATTTACGCTCCCCCACTGATAGCCGGGACTCGCTGAAATTAAAAGAAACAGCTTCCAATGTACACCCTCTCTAAAATCGCTTATCTCTAACATATACAATTCTATACACGTGTCACTTCAATCTCACTCCTTCTTCTATTCCCCTTCTCTCGTGCTTCACACAATACATGAAATACTATTATCCCACGTGGCACTAAAATCACACTTATCCTCCCCTTCTCTCGTTCTGAACACCAATACATAAAATATTCTGACCCTTGTGTCTCTTAAAGCCCCTCCCCCCCTCCCCGCCCCCCCTTCTCTAAATCTCACAGTTGGGTAAACAAGGTCTCCCGACCTCGTCTGAAGTGTTACGCATGACTACCCACGTGTTCAAAACATTACCACTAGGGAAATCCTTTGTCCTAAATTCCGTGGTCTCCTTTTAACATCTACACTTGAGGTGTCCTTACTTAAGCCAATTTAAATTAAATCTTGCCGTAGGAATGATTTATTTCCCCAAACCGTATAATTCTCTGATAACATAAATCTCTGACTGCATTCCTCACATTTAAGGCTCAGAAAAATTACCGTACACACCAAGGATTTCCCAAAATAATTACATTAGAAAATATACGGGAATAACTGGGGATTTACCCAACATTCTACAAAGCACATGTGTCTCTCATAACTTCACACGCTCCGATCTACTGCCAAAAAAATCCTAAAAAGACTTATGCACATATTTACATTTACATCGTTCTACAAAGATAATAATTAATGGCGCTACCGTTTAAACTTTAAGTTAATGTCTCCCACGAACTTAACTTACGGGCCGAGATTTCTCAAAAACCCACTAATAAGTAAAACGATTAATAAAACAGTTACATACCAAATTATCGCGGTTTTTCCCCGCAAAAATGGAGACGATAAAATGCGTAGTCGTCCGGCAGGCAATTTTTTTTTCATAGAGAACGAATCCCCGTTTTCTGTCTCATTATATACAAGAGAAAACACCCACGCAAATTTACTCCTACGCATATCCCGGACCAATGGCAGCGCTAGAAAAAATCAATACTATCAACCTACGCAAATCCCGCGTGCCGAAAATTGCGTCACGTTACGCGATTGCCTCGTGTTTCTGACGTGTCATACAGGCGTGCCCGAAAATGTCGATTTTCGTAAACAATGAAATCTACGGGAATCGCGAAAAATCAGAAGAAAGTAAAACTGGCCGAGTGAAAAATAAACCTACCGACATAAAACGAACCCATTAAAATTACTACTCAAAAATTACCAAACACGATATATTCACATGAGAAGAACCAAGGCAAACCCCATATAATTACAAAAGAGAAGAGAAATGGTGAAACTCAAAACAGAATCGGGCCTGTTGAAAGTCAGAATTACAGTGTAGCATCACAAACGTCAGAACTATGAGTGAGGCAGGAAAGGAAGCCATTGGCATGAAAATGGATGCCCTGACCGCAAAACACGAAACCAGAATTGGTTTTTGGAACGTCAGAACTATGAATGAGGCAGGAAAGTTGAGACAAATCACAGCAGAGATGAGGAACTATGATAAATATATCGTTAGACCTGTGGTGGTTCAGGAAGGATGGTAATGTCAATGTTACAGGTGGCCGACCAGGTGTATGGGTGTATAGACATCAGTGAACGCGAATGCATGTAGTTCTAACAAAAGTCAACAATAGTCACACACACACCAACATACATGCAGGAGTCAGGAAAAAGGTTGAAACTCCTAATCGTTCTACACTGTTTTAATACTCCACAGTCACGAGGACATCACTAAGTACATTGTCACAGGTACAGTACACAGCAAAATAGGACACATCTCATAAGCACCAAATCCATAGGCAGTTAAGTGCATAGCATACAAAATCCCAGCCACAACAGCTGCATAAGTACAGCAGTTCATAATGATAAAGTTTCCTGGTCCAAATTATCCCTACAGTAAAGGGAACTGCCTATATCGCAGTACCGTAATATCTGTATCGTCAGACTCAACATAACTCATGGGAGAAAAACACCTTCCCTATAATAATAATCTGTCGACCTTCACAAATCTCCCTCATCGGAGATATCAACACATAACGGCCTATCCATGGCCCGAAAGAAATCTTTAACAACGTATGTTCTGCAGAATATATTTAAGCCTTTATATCCACGGCTTTATGAAATCTTAGGAAATATCAAAATCCTTTTCACCAAAACAATTCTCTATATCGGGACACGCTGACCATAATCGTCAGTCCCTTCTCTAAGCTATCTCAGCATTCGAATGTAATGAAAAATCTCCCCGCCTAAAAAACCGCTCAGTAAAAAATTTCATCCCCGCGCAAAAACATCGCTGAGCCGTGAACTCAGCTCATCTAGAAGATTCGAGAGGATTCCCGATCCTATAAGTAGCAACTCAAGGGAGATAATAAAAATCCGGCCTGTACTTACAAGTATCTTACTGATAAACTTCCCTTTACTAGAATTAGGACTTAAGTCTACACCGCCCCCCGGGGGAAAAAATAATGATAAAATCATTTTTTGTGTGGACAAAATGCATCAAAAAAAAATATAGAGGTCGATAAATTACTAATCTCTACACATAAGAATCACACTATGAAAAGTCATGTTTACAACATGAACTAAAGAAGGATAAAAGTACGTGTAAAGTACAAATGAAGTGAAGTACCAATATCGTATACAGTTACCCCCTAGCGCACAATCACGCGCCGGGCAAAGAAAAAATATTACAATGCCAGAAAAAATACATTCTCTCATGTCTTCATATTTCTCAAAAAGTACAATATTGAAATGAATCACAATGATTAATCAAGTCAAAATAGTACAATCATTACTATAGTAATACGTTCATCATTTCAAAACTCAGAAGTATATAAACAATATAGTAATGCAATGGTGCGTAACGATGAACCAACATATTATCATAAAGAAGTTACATCATATCCTAATATATAATACTATCTAATTCGCTATACTATACTAATATACATATCATCAGCTATATAAGATGACAAATTCTAATGATCCAAGAGCATCCTGTCAGTCGGAAGCCCAAAAACATCTAGAGAGGCGACAAACTGGTTCCACAGGAATGGCAATTCTTGCGAAAATTCCAACGGTAAACATCTCAAACATGTAATAAAGTAGCTGAGATTTTCTCATGGTAGAGCATACGCTGTGGAAAAACACAAATGGAAAACTCTGTTTGGTAAAGGTAAGACTTTATGATGTACAATAGCTAATTCTATAGTAAACCTATCAACTGGGGCTGTGCAAACTTCCGGCCCCTGTATGGTGATAATCAAACCTTCCTCTGCTACATGAGAAAGGTTAGCAGAGAAAGTAGCACAGTCTAACTTGGAATAATAATCACATAGAGTGATAAAAGTGTCCGAGACAAATAGCGGTGTGCAATAATGTATGGTAAAGTTATGGATATGTGATGGGGACGTAAAGACGCCCCCTTCATGTTCAAGGCATATTTATCGCCCATATATTTTTGATGTGCGCGCGGCACGCTGGGATGTGAAAAGTGATAGAAGATATATTAGTTTAGGCCACAATAAAGCCTAAACTATAATTGTGTTATATTTGATAGTCGTGTGTTATAATTGATAGTTGTGGGCCATATTTGTGTTTTCATGCCTAATAGAGCAATAAAGGCGAGTGTTATTTGCGTGGCGCAATTACTACGCGTCACGCAGTAATTTGAGTGATTCGCTCGAGGGCTTATATAAAGAGATAGCGAGGGGCAAACAGGCCAATTTGAAGATTCAGACGAGACGAGAGAGAAACGAAGTTAGGCTAGCCCTGTGTCGGTAGAAGAGGAACAGAGACATGACACGATTAGCAACTGAGCACTAGCTGGGTGTTTGTTTGGTTTGTTGGTTTATTTGTTTAATGTTTGCTTCAGTGTGCTCTTGGTCACTGATAGGGTTGTAGAAATAAATACAGCGCCTGCCTTAAGAATCAGAGTTTTATTGTTGAATCGGGTCGGTTGTGAGTGTGCAAGAGAGTGATCACATATCACAACATCATCATCATCATCTCGCCCACCCTATCACAATTGGCGTCGTCGACAGGATAGGCAGACAGTGACACCGAGCAAACAGCAAACGAACAAATATTGTAAACACCCAGCGGTCCGGTATTGCAGCAAGATGGCTTCGGTCAATGCGCCTGTGAAGGTAGTGTATGTGAAGGTGCCGGAGGTAAGGCTATTTGGTGGAAAGGCAAATCCCACTTGGCAAGAGTTTGTGGAAGATGTAGAGGCCGTGTGGAAGATGGCGCCCTTTTGCGCAGAAGAGAAGGGAGACGTGATCTGGAACAACGTTACACCATGGGTCTCTAGGGAATTACGGATACGTGGCGGAGCCAAGGCCAGCCCTGAGCAGTTACTCAAGATAGTAGAAGAAGCCTACAGCGAGCAACCACCAGTCAGTGAGATGACCAGGAATTTCCAGGCCGTGAGTCAGGGACCTTGGGAATATGCTGTTTTATGTGAAGGTAAAAAGCCTGATACACTGGTGCAGGTAGCCAGTGTAGAAGCTCACAATGAAGAGGAGGCACTCAGAGCAGAATTATCCCTCCTAAAGTCCCAGATAGCACAGATGTCAGAGACCAGTTTGCCAGTACAAGAGGAGGTGCAAAGAGAGAAAGAACCAGGCCAACCGCGAAAACAGCCAAAGCACGACGAGGAGGTGCGTGTTCTTGTATGTGAGAGTCAGGCTGTTGTCAAGGAAAGCTGTGAGCTGACAGCACCAACAAACGCAGTTGCACCGACAAGGCGAAAGGGGATGTGCAAGTGGTATAGTGTCTACAGGGGATGGGGGTTCATCACACCAGATGATGGAGGTATTGATGTATTCGTACATTAGACCAAGATCTTCAGAAAGGGATTCCGGAGTCTGGCGAGGAATGAACGAGTAGAGTTTGACAGCAAACCATTGGTCCAGGGCATGGAAGCGATTTATGTATGCAGCATTGGCGGTCAAGAGTGTAAAGGTAGTAGGAGGCAACCCATGGCACAGAGAAAGCCTACCAGGTTGAGGTGCTATAATTGTGGTGAGTTCTCAGGCCACATGGCAGCCAAATGCCCTCAAGGCCCTCTTCCAAAACGATGTTTTAGATGCAAGTCAACTGAACATTTGATAGCCACCTGTCCCTCAAGGAGCTCTTTCCCGAGACGTACTGCCACAACCAGGTTGCCTACAGTATGTAAACCAAGAGATGGCCGTGACAACTGTCACCCTGGGGGTGCCGAGAAAATTGGTCGTTGTCTAGGGGAGGAATCCCGTCCTAAGCAGATAGGGGGAGTGCACGTCGGTGTCCAGAAGAGGAGACTCATCAAAAGCAGATTGTGGGGAATGTGGGCCACTGTCCACACAAAACGACTGTAAAACAAGTCAGGAGCAATCCCCCTACAAAGTCGACAGCTGCATGCACTGACAGGCAGATGTCACGGGCAGGCAGCGACGCGGCACAGGTGAGTGAGTCTTCTAGACCACAGCAACTGCCAGCCCAACAACGGACAACGAGGGACATGACGACCAAGAGTGTCCCCAGCCGGGTTGTACCTATTCCAGAAGCTCAGCCCAAAGCATCGCCACTCAGAAAGAGTCATGCGCAGCACCAACGATCTGAGAGGTTACAATTGAAGCGCCAAAGGTAGTGATGTTGTCGGGACGACAACAAAATCAGGAGGGAGATATGTGATGGGGCCGTAAAGATGCCCCCTTCATGTTCAAGGCATATTTATCGCCCATATATTTTCGATGTGCGCGCAGCACGCTGGGATGTGAAAAGTGATAGAAGATATATTAGTTTAGGCCACAATAAAGCCTAAACTATAATTGTGTTATATTTGATAGTCATGTGTTATAATTGATAGTTGTGGGCCATATTTGTCTTTTCATGCCTAATAGAGCAATAAAGGCGAGTGTTATTTGCGTGGCGCAATTACTACACGCCACGCAGTAAGTTGAGTGATTTGCTCGAGGGCTTATATAAAGAGATAGCGAGCGGCAAACAGGCCAATTTGAAGATTCAGACGAGACGAGAGAGAAACGAAGTTAGGCTAGCCCTGTGTCGGTAGAAGAGGAACAGAGACATGACACGATTAGCAACTGAGCACTAGCTGGGTGTTTGTTTGGTGTTTGGTTTGTTGGTTTATTTGTTTAATGTTTGCTTCAGTGTGCTCTTGGTCACTGATAGGGTTGTAGAAATAAATACAGCCCCTGCCTTAAGAATCAGAGTTTTATTGTTGAATCGGGTCAGTTGCGAGTGTGCAAGAGAGTGATCACATATCACAACATCATCATCATCATCTCGCCCACCCTATCACAGATATACAAGATACCGACGTCAATAGGCAAATCCATAAGATGGTAATAATGACCAAGAGTGTCATGATGGTTGACAATCTGAGGTTTTGTGCAAGACAAAGGAAATGCAGTAGACAAAAGCGTACATCTTACAGATTGAACTGAAGTCATAGCCTGTGTACTGGGCAAAGAAAAAAGTAAGAAAGATATAATAAAGATGTAAAAGCATACAGTAGTAAACTTGGACCAACGTCGAAGTTTAGAAGGAGCGCAGTGAGTGCAACAAAAAGTTGTAAAAGATGAAGATACCGAGCTAACCGGTCCAGCAAGAAAAGTAAAGAAACTCATAAAGTATAGATATGTACTAACAATTAAGTTCGTACATGTAGCAGAGAAAACACTAGTCATTGCAGTAAAGAAGTTGCCATAAACGTGACTGGATATAGATTCAGTCGTAGCAATAGAGTCTGTGTCAGACAAACTCGAAGGATCTTCTTCTACAATAGTAGTTAAAGAAGAGTCAAAGTTAGAGTGACGACGTACTGAGGTATGTCGAACTAGGCTAAAAGAAGCACCAAAATTAGCATGATGAACAATCGTATCATCAACACTGCAAGATTGCACCACATTAGCAGAATGTACCTGGTGAAAAGATTTTGGTATAGTTCCTAAGGTGAAAGCAGTAAGGTTATGTTGCCGTTCCCAAGCATAAATTTGTACCGGCGTATACACCTTTACACCATGTATCTGTTCAACAGTAAGGTCAGCGAAAGGTGCTCTGAGCAAACATACGTGTATATACCCAGTGAAAAACGGTGTGGCAATGTGGACTATGGCAGTCGGAAAAGTCTCAACTGTCCCACCGAATGTCACACATTTCAACATTTTACCTGTAGCACAAGATGGATGGACTAGAGACTGTCTAATTCCAACAGTTGCGCATCCAGAATCAAAGAGAACTGAGACTGGATTATTATTCACAAACCCCTTATGTAGAGTAAGAGACCCTCTTCCGTCATGCGCAGCTAAGGCAGGAAGAGCGGGTAGAGGATGACCGCAACTCAAGGTAGTTATAGCTGTAGGTTGGAACAAAGTTGTGCACTCCGGACACTGAGATGCTCTCTCGAAGTCGAAAGCAGAGCAAGCAATAGTGTTAGAGGCGCTATTATTATTGTTACCTTGATCATTAACCTGGGGCTCTTGTTGAGCAGAGTTAGCATGGCGATAAGATCTATTATTATTTGGAGATCTACTATCATATCGCGATCTATCATTTTGAGATCTACCGTCATATCGCGATCTATCATTTTGAGATCTACCGTCATATCGCGATCTATCACGACTATTATCTCTATTGAGAGCATTGTTATTCACTCTATTGAAACTATTGTTCTGATTTGAACCCCAGTTAGCATTGTCACGATTGTCATTTCCCCTTTGATCAAAATATCTATTAAATGGGTTTTGTTGTCTGCGAGAAAAATTATTATAGGGTTGGTAGTTTCTATTGAAGTTACCCCTTCGAAAATTTCCATAATTGTTGGAACTAAAATGTTGAGGACCGTTAAATTGCCTCCAGTTCCTTGAAGAAGAATCGTTACGTGATGGACCCCCTTGGTTCTGTCCAAAATTACGATTATCCCTCCTACCAAAGTTGCGCTGAGCACTTTGAAACTTGCGTCAAAAATTAGGGCCATATGGCATTGCTGAAGCCACTGGTAAACCTTCTTCGACTTTAGAATTGCTAACCGTTACATTTGGATGTGCCGTGACATATTGGCAGCAGTATTGTTCCATATCTTTCAAATTTGGAGGTTTTCGCTCGAATAATTGATATAAAGTCTGAAAAATCTTTCCCTGTCTCTGGCAATAGAGACTTAAAGAGTAGGCGATAACCTTCTTCATCCAGTTGGTATTTTTTTAATAAGGTCGCTCTGACAACATCATAGTTATACTTGTCAGGACCTTCCATCATACTTATAGAATTTAAAGCTTCACCCTTAAGTATGTTCATAAGTTGTGCAACATATTGCGTCTTGTCTATCTTATGAGATTCGCATGAAAGTTCAAATCTATTTAGATAGGATGAGATATCGTCGCTGGCAGGGTTGAAAGCAGGTAATTTAATATCATGAGGTTTAGTATTTGCCTTATTAGAAGTTGTTTGATTGCTTGTCTCATTTTGAGTATTACCCATATTTACTATTTTTATTTTCTCCAGTTCCATAGCTAAGACTCTATCGTCGTGTAATCTTTGGTTTTCCTCAGCTTGCATTTGAAGTTTCTGTTTTTCTATTTCCATTTTCTGTTTTTCAGTCTCCATTTGCATGTGCTGTTGATTTTTTTCTCTCTTCAGCTTCTAATTTCTTCTCTTCAGCTTCTAATTTCTGTTTTTCAGCTTCTATCTTCTGTTTTTCCATTTCCATTTGAAATTTTCTCTCATCTGCCTGCATTTGCAATTTCATATTTTCAGCTTCCATTTTCTGTTTCTTTTCTTCAGCCTTCTGCGCCTTGGCATATTCAACAAGTGCGAAATCTTTTACTTCCTCATTAGTCATCCCAAGGGATCTCCCTTGTTCAATGAAATAATCCAAAGTAGACATAATGCTGTATTATGAGATAAATAACTTATATAAATATTCCTGTAGAAATTCACTCTATCCCAACTCAGTGGGTGACGAGTCCTTGCTCGAGAACTTGTATAATTACCTTATTTCTAAATAATATAATTAATCACCTATATATCTATTGTGCATTATAATATTGACAGTGTATGACAAACTAGATAATACAAACAAGAGAGACAAAGACAGGATATAAAGAACAAATGACAACGTTCACAGGAATCAACTAAAGTAAAAAAAGTAGAAATAAAGTGAAAAAATATTGCAAAGCTTGCAACGACAGCTGCGAATAGTATACAATACAAGTGACAAATCAGTGTATAAACGAATATAACTCAAAGATAGAAAGGGGAGGAAGACACTCACAAACAAATTAATCAAGAACTAAAGAACAGAGGAAAATATAACGAAAACAACACTAAGACATCTCGTCACACCTAAACAAAAATAAAGATGACTAAATTCGGTGTAAACAGAGTATGCCCAGAATTATGTCATGGGATCTTTTACGAACGAATTTAGACACACAGCCCCTATAGAACGCTTTCGTAGGCCCTCGGTGAAGTGAGATATATCCTACAAAAGTCTCCACCCAACCTGCCCGCTGAAACATGACATATAAAACAATAGAAACATATAACATGGAAAACAAGGAATATCAATAGTTTATGTACTGAGGAAGGCTTAACTAACTATACAGTGGCACATACAGTTTACAAAAACAAACAGCCACTTATCTTCAACAATGAGAAATCCTGGCCTCCACAACAGCAACAATGATGTACTAAGTAAATCCAGTCTGAAGAAATCCAAAGGTGATCGCTCCTAGAATTTTGAGGTAACAGCGGCCTTCAAACGAAACTCCAGACATCGGGTGCTGACATCATAAGTTGGCTGGAACACTGTGAGACTTGAGTTGGATAACTTGTACAGTAGACTCCTTCATTAGTTGGTAACACCCCAAAATGCTGGCTCACCACTGATAAATATATCGTTAGACCTGTGGTGGTTCAGGAAGGATGGTAATGTCAATGTTATTGTAGGTGCGCTGATGAAGGCACATCAGCATTCGTCGGGCTTACAGGTGGCCGACCAGGTGTATGGATGTATAGACATCAGTGAACACGAATGCATGTAGTTCTAACAAAAGTCAACAATAGTCACACACACACACCAACGTACATGCAGGAGTCAGGAAAAAGGTTGAAACTCCTAATCGTTCTACACTGTTTTAATACTCCACAGTCACGAGGACATCACTAAGTACATTGTCACAGGTACAGTACACAGCAAAATAGGACACATCTCATAAGCACCAAATCCATAGGCAGTTAAGTGCATAGCATACAAAATCCCAGGCACAACAGCTGCATAAGTACAGCAGTTCATAATGATAAAGTTTCCTGGTCCAAATTATCCCTACAGTAAAGGGAACTGCCTATATCGCAGTACAGTAATATCTGTATCGTCAGACTCAACATAACTCATGGGAGAAAAACACCTTCTCTATAATAATAATCTGTCGACCTTCACAAATCTCCCTCATCGGAGATATCAACACATAACGGCCTATCCATGGCCCGAAAGAAATCTTTAACAACGTATGTTCTGCAGAATATATTTAAGCCTTTATATCCACGGCTTTATGAAATCTTAGGAAATATCAAAATCCTTTTCATCAAAACAATTCTCTATATCGGGACACGCTGACCATAATCGTCAGTCCCTTCTCTAAGCTATCTCAGCATTCAAATGTCACGAAAAATCTCCCCGCCTAAAAAACCGCTCAGTAAAAAATTTCATCCCCGCGCAAAAACATCGCTGAGCCGTGAACTCAACTCATCTAGAAGGTTTGAGAGGATTCCCGATCCTATAAGTAGCAACTCAAGGGAGATAATAAAAATCCGCCTGTACTATTTTACTGATAAACTCCCCTTGACTAGAATTAGGACTTAACAATCTACAAATTACATATCCTGGGAATAAGCGAGAGCAGATGGACAGGGATGGGGAGAACAAAAACAGCTACAGGGGAAACAGTACTTTATTCTGGTAGAGAGGATGGTCAGCACAATGAAGGTGTAGCCATTATCCTGAAGAAAGGAATGGAAAGGTCTTTACTGGATGTTGCGGGGATTCGGTTGCTGGGTCTTTCATTCTCTTATTATTAGTTGAATATGTATGCTTTGCTTGTTTATCATTATCTCAGTTGAGGTCAACATAAAAGGTTTTCGTTGATTAATGAGTGTCCAAGAAAACATTGGTTCCGTACGAACCTCATTATCATTAGTATAAACTTCTTATGAAAAAGAGTTCATCAGGTCAAACAACAATCAACAATGGAAGTTGAAGCAACCAACCGCAATCGAAGTAACGTGGGTAAGTCCTTGACTGAGTCCAATGTTTATTGATAAAACAACGAATGAAGACATCACAAGTATTATTCATTATAAGCATACATCTATAATTGAGTACATTTGAATCCATATAATATTCTCAGTCCGCGTCCAGTAAAATGAATTAATATAGCCAGAACAGCATAGCTATGTGCACGCGCGGTTGGGGATTCTAACGGCCGACAATGAGCGTATGAGTTTGATGAATATAATATTATGGACTGTAAATAATCTTTCCTTGAAGTTGGTTATATACTAAGCTATTTATATTATTTGATTCATATAACTTTGGACTGACCCTGAGTCCCTACTATCTTACTCAAACATATGAAAAATTTAACAAAAACCCGACCTATGGCCTACGATGTTCTGTCTAGAACAGTGTCGTGGTCATGTCGATAATATATAAATCATGTAATATATTAACAGTCATGCTATACATGTAAATTAAATTACCCAGAGGATTGTCGACAGTCGTTAACTAATTAACTAATTAATTAATGTAAGTGTTAACTAAGTACGAAAGTGAGATGTCATGAACTTATTATAACCAATTAAAAATAAACTAATTACTCATAGTGTATGTGTAAGTAATCAAGATATTGACAATCTAATTAACGAAAGTGAAAGAAGATGTCATAAGAAAAAGACAAATGAGGAGTAAAGACAAGTAAAGTGCAGAAAACTAAGGTATAAAATCAATAGGTGGTGTTTTTAAGATTAAATATGTGTGTAGAGTAATTACTAACTAATAAAATTAACTAACTAAATAATAATATATTATATCGTTATCATATTCCTAATTACATCTAAGAATATTATCTAAGAATTGTGTGAGATTCATTTGTTTTCTTTCTTATATATATATATATTTTTCATATTTCATTTTCTTATTTTTTTTTCTCACATTTCAATTTAATTTTATTTCTTTATTAATTCAATCAATAAGTAGAACTACGTAATCTTGGATATGAAGATCCAGACGTCGTTATTTTCCTTAAGGATCTACGGAAAGTTCCATTCAAAAACTGTTTAAATGTTCCGATCCTGAATGAATTTAAGTTTCATAACGTTCAATTAGTCATGTCACATAACGAAATTTGTCCAATTTGAATTCAGATATTCTTTCCGACTATCTTGGTAACAGTTGTATTAGTAATGGACACAAGCCAAAGTCCACTTGTAAATATGAACACTATGTCTCTTGCTTTCATTAATCTCGTTTGACTAACGTCTCTATTGTTTGTTTCTCTGAATAATCGTTGACGTTTCATTCATAGGTGGATAATTCGTTGATCGGATTCTGTCTCTTGGTATGATTACTTTTGTGAAGTTATTTGAAGACTATCTGCATTCATGAATCGCCTTCCGAAGGATTTCTTGAGAATACGTCGGCCACGATGTTTTCTGTCCCCGATATGTATTCAATGGTGAATTCGAAGGGTTGTAGGAGGATAGCAAACCTCGTAAGTTTCGGGCTTTTGTGATTAGAGCGACGTAAGGATGCCACCGCCTTCTGATCAGTTTGGATCAAGAAGGGTGCACCCAGTAAAAATTTTTCGAATTTGTTGATGGCCCACACGACAGCCAAGAACTCTTTATCCACAGTCGAATATTTAGTTTCTGGCGTCTTGAGTTTGCGTGAGACGTAAAGAGTCGGATGTAGTATGTCTTCATGACATTGGAGCAGACAAGCGCCAATCCTATAATTACTGGCATCTGTACGAAGGATAAACTTTTTAGAAGCATCAGGTAGTCTCAAAATAGGTGGATTTGAAAATATATTCAATATTTTGTGAAACGTTTTGTCGCATTCGTCAGTCCATGTCATTTTCAACGGCATGTCTTTCTTTAACAATGATGACAAGACAGCCGTGATGGATGACAAGTTAGGTACAAATCTGCTGTAGTATTGAACTAACCCTAATAAGCTCCTAACTTGCTTCTTCGTTTGAGGAACTGATAAGTTTAAGATTTTTGAAACCGTACTAGGAACCGTTTGAATACGTCCCGCTCCAATAATATGTCCCAGGAAGGTTATCTCCTGAAACGCAATTTGTATTTTCGTAGGTTTCACGGTTAAATGATTATCCCGCAGTATTTCCAAAACACATCTAAGCCCCGAAAAATGTTCCTCAAATGACGAACTAAATAAGCATATGTCGTCGATGTATGTAATGATGTCTGGTCTACCTGATAAAATATTTTGCATCATGCGAATAAAGGTAGCTGGAGCATTCACAAGCCCAAAAGGCATCACATTCCACTGGTAAAGACCTTGTGGAGTGGAAAACGCTGTGTAGTATTTAGCTTTTTCGGTTAATGGTATCTGCCAGTAACCTTTAGTTAAGTCTATCTTTGTGAAAATTGTTGCGTTGGATAGACGAGGAAGTAAATCGTCAAGAAGTGGATGTGGTTCGCTATCAACTACAGTCTGAGCATTTAGCTTCCTATAGTCCATGCATAGACGAATGTTGTTGTCCTTCTTTCTGACAATGACTAGTGGTGAAGAAAATGGAGAGTTGCTAGGCTCAATAATATCTAGAGACAACATCTGATCAAGTTCTTGAGTTGTTTTACTAAGAAAATGTAGTGGGACAGAATAGGGATGTACACGGATTGGTGTATCATCATTAAGAATAATGTCATGAGAGATCGCTGATGTGCAACCAGGTACGTCTGTCAGCACATCTGGGAATGATTGTAAGAGATCAGCAATCTGATGATGCTGTTGCGGTGTAACCGAAGAAGAGATGGTTACATCCCGCCAAGATTCAGTAGGTTGTACTATTGGTACAGGTAATGCCATCTGTACCTCAGGAAAAGAAGATTCTTTTTCCTGAATTACTGAAAGATTAGAATAGTGACAGGTAGGTACTGTGTCATCTAGTTCGTGAAAAATAGATTGTAGGTGTTTTGGACGAGTATGAAATTGTTTAAGCATATTTATATGATATACTTTTCTATGTCCATTAATATCTAGGACATAAAAAGAGAAAGGTAAAGGAACCCGTTACACGCCCATTGAGGCATATTGGGAATATGGTGTTAGGCCCATATTATCTTGACCGTCGGCACACGAAGTTTCTGTCCTTTATAGCCAAAATCTTTTCCAATTTTAACCAATTGGTCAAAAGTAGCCATTTTAATTCAATAATATACTTACTCAGTCAAATATCTAATTATATGTATATGCAACAGAAGATAATTACTCAATATATCCAACTGTAATATTATTGTATTATTAGTTATAAGTTCCACAAATATTTTATACCAAAATAATTTATATCAATAATGTTCACTCATTACCTTATACCAATGTATTATGCCCTTATAAATTTATGATGCTGAATTATATCATGCACTAATATTCTCCACAAATAATTATGGATATAATCCATATTTAATTAATTATATGTGCCAAGTAAACACTGTAGTACTAGGACAGTGTACTAATTAATATTTGATATGTATGTCCTACACAAGGCAGACCATAAATTTTGTAGTTATTAATAAATATATATAATGCTAGTATGCCCTAGTCATAATATATAAAATGCCTTAAAAGACGTGTTTTGACAGAATTATTTGAAGGTCGATGACTGGCGCTGCCATTCAGCTGAGTTCGTTATGTTGCTATGGTATGACGTCACCGGTGTACAAATAGAAAAAAATGTCCATTTCGATTCTGCTTGAAGGGAATTCTTTTTTTCAATCTAGTGTGACTTAAAAGTCCACAGCCACATCAGGCCACCATTGTTGCTGGGATTCGGTTGCTGGGTCTTTCATTCTCTTATTATTAGTTGAATATGTATGCTTTGCTTGTTTATCATTATCTCAGTTGAGGTCAACATAAAAGGTTTTCGTTGATTAATGAGTGTCCAAGAAAACATTGGTTCCGTACGAACCTCATTATCATTAGTATAAACTTCTTATGAAAAAGAATTCATCAGGTCAAACAACAATCAACAATGGAAGTTGAAGCAACCAACCGCAATCGAAGTAATGTGGGTAAGTCCTTGATTGAGTCCAATGTTTATTGACGAAACAACGAATGAAGACATCACAAGTATTATTCATTATAAGCATACATCTATAATTGAGTACATTTGAATCCATATAATATTCTCAGTCCGCGTCCAGTAAAATGAATTAATATAGCCAGAACAGCATAGCTATGTGCACGCGCGGTAGGGGATTCCAACGGCCGACAATGAGCGTATGAGTCTGATGAATATAATATTATGGACTGTAAATAATCTTTCCTTGAAGTTGGTTATATACTAAGCTATTTATATTATTTGATTCATATAACTTTGGACTGACCCTGAGTCCCTACTTCGAAGTAATTATACAGATATGTGGCAATACAATGCCCAACACTGGACGGATCTAGGACGCGTCTTCACAGCTTGACGGTCAACGTAAAAAGGGTCTCGTATCTAAGTCACGATGCGTGATCTATCAATGCTAACACGTCATAAATCGATCGTGTATATAGCGTTCAGTAGTCCGTGAATTCTTAACATCAAATTATATTAAACGCTATGACCCTAGAAGTAGCACACTGCCAACCATAGCAGACGACTTCAATAAAATACCGTAACACTGGAATGGAAACCCATCAACAACAGACTGATAAGAGCAAGACTGAGAGGGAGATTCACCAACACCACAATTATACAATGCTATGCACCAACAAATGACAGCGATGAAGAGATCAAGGACGAGTTCTATCAACAGGTACAAAAGGAAATAGAAACTGCACCCAGCTACGTGGGGACAAGTTAATAAGCTTCTGCAGTATTAACAACCTGGTCATTGGAGGAACACTTTTTCCACACAAAGAAGTGCACAAGTTAACATGGGAATCACCAAACAGACGAGACAGAAACCAAATAGATCACGTAATGATAAATGGCAGATGGAGACATGCACTACAAGACGTGAAAGTAAGAAGAGGCGCAGATATGGGAAGTGATCATCACCTAGTAGTAGCAAGACTGAAGGTGAAACTCAGAGCTGCTCGACCAGTTGCAGTCAAACAGAAAATATATAACATCATGAAACTTAAGGACCCTGATGCGTGATGCCATATGATGATGGATGGCATCCGCATGTCTGGTTTTGTGTAGTGTGTAGATGTGTTCAGTCAAAACAATGTTCATGCAACAATAACAGGGCAATCCACATAGGACGTCAGTAAACTCACGACGTATAAAGTCAATGAGTCTTGAAACAGCCGTTGACGTTTTTCTTCATTATTTATTGTGGACGCCACAGTGACAAAATGGTTACGCAAATGTGTAGGCACATCAAACAGTCATTATCACAGCAACATTCAATACAGCAATAAACGGTAGACAGCATTACAATGATGAGTCAGATGCATGTTATATTTCAAAGTGCTGTAAATGTAGTCAGGTGAACAACTCCATCCTTTTCTATAACAGCCAGGAGATAACCAGATGTATGAGATCAGTTCACTCTCCTTAGTTTGACTTCAGCAAGACAGACACGTCTGCCGAAGTATAAATAATGTCCTCAAGAATATCCTCTAGATAATAAAGGTTTTCTAAACCTAGTTCATTTAACAAAGTAGCAAGTAATGGTCCTTGGTACCTGCATCAACCGATGCAGTACAATGCAGCGACATGTGAGCTGGGAAAAAACATCTCGTGACGACGACTTTCGCAGACAGGCTATGAATCGAAATCGCTCACGACCCAAAATCAATAGAGTTAATGAAAATGTTAATTTACCTTGCTTTCATGAAATACACAGAAATATCACGCCTCCCGACATGTGGGAAAACACTAGAGGTATTATCTCGACTAAACGAAATATCCATAAGAGGACTACACATCCCTGACAGAACAAAAAAAAGCGGAGATCCCCTCTTCAACGAGGCATCTCTTTCGCCATTCCAAATCGCTCACCCCCACTAGTGGTGGGCGGAAACCGATCGACCAAACAACAAGACAAGTCATGCGCAGTCCAGCGCAAAAATGACCACAGCTCAAAAGTTAACTGCATTCGATACTAACGCGAGAAGACAAATGCTTACCGAGAAAAGTGACTATAAATTTCAAGCAGTTGTTGCCCTTGCGTTATAAAACAGATATTGAAATAAAACGATGTTGCGAGAATTTATCACGCAACATATCACCACCTCCTCCCGATAAAAAAAAAAAATGTGGAACGTATTTTTTTTTTCAATATCAAAGAGCAAGCGATAAGCGGCTCAAAACGCACGAATTATGCGCTGATAATTAATTAAATTGCCAAACAATAGGCTAATTATAGAGTGTCTGGTGAGGATATACCTCAACAGAAAAATAAATATGTCTCAAAAAATATTCACATCGGGGAGGTGTCACCAACACACATCACGTTAGCATGTAAACACAATATACGTATGCAAGTTACTATAATCATCATTACACAGCATACTCTAATATTGTCTTTAAAAATGGATGTACAAATCTGATAGGAAAATTTAAATAGTACATTCTTTGACATGTAATGACATAAGTACATAGCAAAGTTAAACTACATGACGATCCAGGACATATGCTCTGGTATTCCGAGGGTAAGTACACAATCTAGAACTCGTAAGGTAAGTCCTCAGCTCAACAATGACATTCTGAGAAAGTACAAGCAATATAATGCTAATTAATAACTAATATGCTTCATAAGGTACAATACATTATTAATAATTGTGGCTGTTTAGTAAACTAACGGCCCTTATATTAACTACTCAGTCCTCCTCTATCATTTTAAAAAACGAACAGAAGAAGATGACAGTAGTTCCTCTCTGCCGCATTTAGTTTTCTAGAAATGTACATAACAGGATGCAGAGTATTTGCATATTCTTGCATCAGTGCTGCTCCAATCCCAGTGGATGAAGCATCACTCCGAAGAACAAAAGTCCTATCAAGAGTAGGTAATCTTAAGATGGGAGGAGAAGAAAATATATTCTTGATTTGGTCTAGTGAAGATTGGCATTCTTCAGACCAACGGACCAGATTAGGCGAACCTTTCTTCAACAATGTTGAGAGAGGTGCCATGATCGAAGATAAATTTGGAATAAATCTCCCATAAAATTGAATTAAACCTAAGAGACTCCTAACTTGTTTCTTCGTTTTAGGAACAGAGATGTTCAGTATTTTGGAAGTATTGTGGTCTTCTGTCTTCAAGAGACCATGACCAACACGATGACCCAGGAAAGAGATTTCACCAAAACCAACAAAAGCTTTAGAAGGTTTTGCTGTCAAATTATTCTCACGTAGAGTGGACAGTAAGTCATATAACCCTAAATAGTGATCTTCCCAGGTATCACTGAAGAGACAGATGTCATCTAAGTATGCGATGACATCCGAACGATGTGACAGAATTCGACGCATCATGCGAACGAAAGTGGCAGGGGCGTTCATGAGACCAAAAGGCATAACATTCCATTGAAATAGACCCCTAGGTGTAGAAAAAGCAGTAAGAGGTTTGGCATGCTCTGCTAAAGGCACTTGCCAATAACCTTTAGACAAGTCAAGTTTAGTGAAGAATCTAGAATTAGAAAGTCTAATCAGTAGATCTTCTAACAAAGGCATCGGTTCAGCGTCGAACTTTGTGACCTGATTCAATTTGCGATAATCAACGCAAATTCGTATGTTCTTATCCTTCTTCCGGACAATAACCATGGAAGAAGAATATGGTGAAGTCGATGGTTCAATTATATTTAATTGAATCATTTCATCCAATTCCTTTTCCACTTGCGACTGAAAGTGTATAGGAATAGGATACGGCCTAACCCTAATTGGATTATTGTCGGTAAGAATTATGTCATGTTCTATGACATCTGTGTGTCCAGGAATGTCAGTGAGAACATCCTGAAATGTTTGTAACATCGACGAGAGTTGTCGATGTTCGTCACCAGAAAGATTAGGAGAAACAGAAACGTTTTTCCAAGATTCCGTAGAATGTAATGGAACCACTGGAAGGGGAAGGTTGACATCAGAGAAGGTAGCTTCCTCATCCTGAATGACAGACAGGGATGAATAATGACCGTGAGGTGCAGGAGCATCATCCGTTGCCTGGAAAATAGGCAGCAAATAGTCCGGACGTTCGTGAAATTCCGAAAGCATGTTTATGTGGAAAGTTTTATGCTTTCCATCAATATCGACCACATAGTCAACATCGGAAATCCGAGAGACTATTGCATACGGACCTTTCCATGCAATAAGAAGTCTATTTTCCCTACTGGGGAGTAGGACGAATGCTTTGTCACCTGGACAAAGTTGTCGTAGACATCTATTCTTGTTAGCAAACTGCCTTGCCTTCTCTTTAGCAATTTCTGATGAAGCCGTTGCTAGCTTACATGCCTCAATGATCTTTTGTCTAAGAGCAATGACATACTCATATGAGGATTGAGTTTCATCGCTAATATCATCGGCAGTGATGAGATCGTGTAATAAAGACATAGGGCCGCGTGGACGCGCGCCAAAGACAAGTTCGAAGGGAGAAAATCCTGTGTGTTCATTAGGGACTTCTCTATAGGCAAAGAGAGCCGCGGGTAAAACCCTGTCCCAATCTTGAGGATGATCTTCAGTTATCTTACCAAGCAAAGTCTTGAGCGTTCTATTCAGACGCTCAACTAACCCATTAGACATAGGATGGTAGATACTACTGAGAGATCGTTCAATATGTAAGGTAGACATTACCTGTGACATAGTGTCAGATATGAGTTGAGTGCCATGGTCTGACAATATTTCTCTGGGGAACCCCAAGCGAGAAAATATCAACCAAAGAGCATCTGCGATATCTGTAGTAGATATGCTCTTAAGAGGAATAGCCTCTGGCCAACGTGTGCACATATCGACACATGTAAGGATAAACTGATGTCCTCTGGCCGACTTGACCTTAAAAGGGCCAATAATATCTATGGCCATTTTCTGAAACGGCCGAATAGGAATGTCAGCAGCCTGGATAGGCGCAGCATGTCGTGGTCCTCTAGATTTGACCTCCTGACATACCTTGCATGATCGGCAGTAAATACGAATGTCCTTATTGACAAAAGGCCAAAAGAAAGCCGCAAGGACTCTCGACTTCGTACGGGCAAAACCCATATGTCCAGCACATTGCGAGTCATGAGCATGTTGTAATATTTGGACTCTCATGCTCTTGGGAACAAGAATTTGCGAATGTGCTGACGTAGTCGAATCTTGTACCATACGTACAAGTACGCCGTTTCTCATTGCAATCCAAGATTTTCTATTTGTATCCTGATTCGGATCACCTTTCTTCGCAAGAACGAAGAATTTTTTTAAAGAAGGATCTTCTTCTTGCAATTTTATGAAAGAGTCACGAGTAATTACTAAGTGACTATCTTGGCTATCAACTTCATTATCACTATTCAGTGAAGTTTTGGGTGTTTGTAGAGCTTGTGCTCTTGTAACTACTGCATTTGTAGCTTGCATGTTATTATCTTCCCAAGCAGCAATCTGCTGTGGGGTACACTCCCTAACTCCGTGAATACGACCAATAATAAGGTCCGCAATAGGATTAGGTAAGAGACAAGCATGCACATCTCCAGTAAAGAAAGGAGTGGCAATGCGAATTACAGCAGTAGGATATTTTTCTAGAGTGCCGCCAAATGTGACACATTTAATAACCCTTCCTGTAGCACAAGATGGATCTACAAGCGATTGTCTAACACCAATAGTGGTGCATCCGGAATCGAAAAGTAGTGAGACCGGAGTATCATTAACAAGACCCTTATGTAGGATTAAAGAACCCCTCCCGTCATGCGCAACAGCAGCAGGAAGAGCGGGAAGTGGGTGACCACAACTCAAAGTAGTTATGGTACCCGGTTCGAATAAAGTACTGCATTGGGGGCATTTGTTTGCTCTCTCAAAGTCAAAAGCAGAACTAGTGACAGCGTCAAAGTTTTTACTATCAACAACATGATTACAGGCTCCCTCAGTTTCCTGTTGTACAGCATTAGCCTGCTGATATCTCTTTTTTTTGTGTTGAGATCTACCCCGACTATTATTACCTCTGAAGTTATCAGAGTTATTATTATCTCTGCAGTTATTATTGTCTCTATTGTAATTGTTATACTGGTTCGAATTCCAGTTTCCACGATTACTATCATGTTCACATTGATGCGAACATCTATTTGTTTGGTTCTGAGGTCTTCGGCAGGAATAACCTCTATTACCATATCCTCTTTTGAAATGCTTATAATTATTAGGGTGATAGTAACGACCACTATCAGGTTGTCTCCAATTCTTCGAAGAAGAATCACCATGAAATTGGTTTCCATGATTTTGACAGAAATTACCGCTGCCCTTTCTATCAAAATTTTGTTGGGATCTACGAGCAAAGTTTTGGCCATACGGAGCTGCCGAAGCAACTGGTAAACCTTCTTTCACCTTAGAGTTACCCATGGTTATGTGTGGGTGCGCAGTTACGTATTGGCAACAGAAATCTTCCATTTCTTTTATTGTTTTAGGTTTACGTTCATGAAGGAAAGCAAGGAAAGACTCATTGACAGACGACATGACTTTGTCTCTAAGTATTAAGTCCATAAGTCCTTCATAAGTTTTTTCCGTCTTAGATAGTTCAACCCATCGTGAGAAAGTAATGCGTAATCTTGCAATAAACTCGGAGAATTCAACTCCATTTTCAGGTAACATGTTTTTAAATTGTAGACGATAGCCGTCTTCGTTAAGCTGATATTTCTTTAACAAAGCGGCCCTGACAACCTCATAATTGCTCTTGTCAGGTTCATCCACCATATTTAATATACTTAGAGCTTTACCTGTCAGTATCCCTGATAACTGATAAACATATTTTGCTTTGTCTATGTTATGAGCTGTACATGCTTGTTCAAATCTGTCCAGATAGAACATTATGTCATCACTGGAAGGACTAAATGTTGGTAACTTAATCTTAAAAGTATCATTATTAGCCTTACCAGAAGATGAACCCTTGTTTGAATCATTACCATTACTCATGCTCGTCAATTTCAATTTCTCCAACTCTAAAGCTAAGAGTTTTTTCTTCATGTTCCATTTTTGCTTTCCTCTCATCAGACTCTCTTTGTAACTTCCTTTCTTCAGCTTGAGCCTGCATTTGAAGTCTTTCATTTTCAGCTTCTTTTTCAAGTCTTTTATTTTCAGCTTCTTTTTCAAGTCTTTTATTTTCAGCTTCTTTTTCAAGTCTTTTATTCTCAGCTTCTTTTTCAAGTCTTTTATTCTCAGCCTCTAGCTGTAGCTTTCTTTCCTCAGCTTCTGATTCCCTTTTTTGTTTTTCCATTTCCATTTGGAATCTCTTTTCATCCACCTGCATCTGCAGTTTCTTTTGTTCAGCTTCCATATGCAGTTTCTTTTGTTCAGCTTCCATTGCTTTATCATATCGAGCAGTTGCAAATTCTTCTAACTTATCACCAGTCTTCCCAAGCAATTTACCCTGCTCAATAAAGTGCTCAAATGTAGACATGTTGTCTAACATATGAGTCCAAAACCTGAAATAATTAACTAATTTATTTCAAACCTAAGTGTAACAAGTCTTAATTAAGCACTTGTATATTCACATCACATTATATTATCCCAGTCTCTGTGGGAAACAAGTCTCCAATCAAAGAACTTGTATATGAAATATCAGCACTCAAATCTTGATCATAAGTGCACTTCTCATTCAATAGTGCACGACACTATTCATCATTCATTTATCATCAGTATAGTAGTAACAGTGCATTAGCATAGCCCATTAACTAATTACTATAACTGTAAACAATGACTATGTAAACACATGCAGAATGTAAACATTGAAAATGTAAACAATACAAACAATGTAAACAATAACAATGTAAACAATAACAAAGATCAGCAACAATACAAAAACTTTCGCAGAAATCAACTAAAAATAAAGCAGAAATTAATGAAATACCACAAAAAATGTGACGATATCTGCGATAGAATTAAACAAAATACATGACACCACAGTGTATAAACAAAAATGTTGTATGAAACTAAATTATAGACAAGAGTAGGCTAACAAATACAAACAAATCACAACACAACTAAAGAATGTGAAATAATAACGAAAACAATATTAAAACATGTCATCACAGCTAACATAAATAGCAACAGAAGTCGCTTAGCAAATTCCAGTATCGGAAATTTGCAAACCCTACAGAAAACGCTCACAATAGACGACCTCTATGACGTGGCATAATCTAACGGAGACACCACCCAACCGAGAACCCGCTGAAATATAAACATATAAATATACAAATAACATATAGACATATAACATATAGAATGAGATGATACACAGAAGACTCAGCAGAAGTATAAGGGCACAGTTTACATACAAACAGGCCACTTAACTTAAAGGCTTCCAATCGTAGAACAGCAGAAAAACGGATGTCAATCAACGTCCTAAAGAGCGAAGCTCCAACGATGATGGCACATCTGAACTGCTTCCACTGCTAACACGATGGTACAAGAGCTTCTGAAATACTGTGTGTTGAGTTGTTTCGGCACTTGACCTTCTAATCCAAAAGTAAGTTGATGGAAATCGGTACTTGGCCTTCTTCAGAAAACAACCCGTTTCAACCGGCACTTGACCTTCTCAAAAAACGACAGCACTGGAACCTTGACAGCAGCAACTTGCTTGACTTGCGTAAAAGATAACAGCAGTCCGAGTTATCCGGCAACATGTAACAACGCCGGGTACTGTCAAATTCTTGTTTCCGTCAAAAAGTTGAAATTTTGACTTTTACCGGGCAACGCCGAGTACTTTGAAAATTTTGAAGATGTTGACTGTATTGAAGAATGTTAATTTCTTGAAGGATGCTGATGAATTCTTGTTGAAAATGAAGTGGGTAAGGGACCCCGTGTTTGCTAGTACCAGAATCAAACCAGCTTATGGCCACCAAATGATGCGTGATGCCATATGATGATGGATGGCATCCGCATGTCTGGTTTTGTGTAGTGTGTAGATGTGTTCAGTCAAAACAATGTTCATGCAACAATAACAGGGCAATCCACATAGGACGTCAGTAAACTCACGACGTATAAAGTCAATGAGTCTTGAAACAGCCGTTGACGTTTTTCTTCATTATTTATTGTGGACGCCACAGTGACAAAATGGTTACGCAAATGTGTAGGCACATCAAACAGTCATTATCACAGCAACATTCAATACAGCAATAAACGGTAGACAGCATTACAATGATGAGTCAGATGCATGTTATATTTCAAAGTGCTGTAAATGTAGTCAGGTGAACAACTCCATCCTTTTCTATAACAGCCAGGAGATAACCAGATGTATGAGATCAGTTCACTCTCCTTAGTTTGACTTCAGCAAGACAGACACGTCTGCCGAAGTATAAATAATGTCCTCAAGAATATCCTCTAGATAATAAAGGTTTTCTAAACCTAGTTCATTTAACAAAGTAGCAAGTAATGGTCCTTGGTACCTGCATCAACCGATGCAGTACAATGCAGCGACATGTGAGCTGGGAAAAAAAAATCTCGTGACGACGACTTTCGCAGACAGGCTATGAATCGAAATCGCTCACGACCCAAAATCAATAGAGTTAATGAAAATGTTAATTTACCTTGCTTTCATGAAATACACAGAAATATCACGCCTCCCGACATGTGGGAAAACACTAGAGGTATTATCTCGACTAAACGAAATATCCATAAGAGGACTACACATCCCTGACAGAACAAAAAAAAGCGGAGATCCCCTCTTCAACGAGGCATCTCTTTCGCTATTCCAAATCGCTCACCCCCACTAGTGGTGGGCGGAAACCGATCGACCAAACAACAAGACAAGTCATGCGCAGTCCAGTGCAAAAATGACCACAGCTCAAAAGTTAACTGCATTCGATACTAACGCGAGAAGACAAATGCTTACCGAGAAAAGTGACTATAAATTTCAAGCAGTTGTTGCCCTTGCGTTATAAAACAGATATTGAAATAAAACGATGTTGCGAGAATTTATCACGCAACAGACCCCCTCACCAGAAAAGCTTTCGTGGTCGACGTAAAGAGACGATAGATTACCAAAAGTCAGGAAAGAACAGAGACCGATGATGTCGACCAGAAATTCAACATCATCTCAACAATATACAAGGAAAGCAGCAAGTCATACTTGGGATTCCAGGAAAGAGCCAAGACTGGATAACACTAGTCAACAACCAAAATGTACCAGAAATGAAAATAGCTTATCTTAACTAATTTTGGTGTGCTGAAAACGAAAATGACATTTTAAAATGTTGATTGGCTCTAGTTTGCAAGATATATGCTACTATTTTATTTAATTACGGTCAATTTATATATATGACGCAACTGTTGTGGGCGATTGCATAATTTTTTCTAATGACCAATAAAAATGTAACTAGAAGTTGTTGATGCAATCCTACCTATGATTACATCACCTTTGTGTATAAATATCTTATCTCTGATAAAATTTTGGCATTAGTTAGTGCATTTGTCCTTATCAAAAGTATCGTAGTTAGAAATGCCTAGGACATGTATGAACAGTGCTAATATTTTCTGTTATATATGTAGTGAGGTGACATTTCTATCACAAAATCGAAATATAACTAAAGTGATTAAGAAGGCGTACAATTTGTATTTTGGCTGCAGAATAGGAGATCAAGATAAGAGCTGGGCGCCACACATATGCTGCAATACATGTGCAGCACATCTTAAACTGTGGTTGACTGCAAAAGGCAAGCTATGCCTTTTGCAGTCCCAATGATTTGGAGAGAGCCCACTGATCATCTCAACAACTGTTACTTTTGCATGGTCCCTCCAATTGGGAAAGGCATATCAAAGAAGAAAAAATGAACTCTGGAATATCCAAACATCCCCTCTGCAATACGTCCGGTACCACATGGCGATGACCTACCAGTTCCCAAAGTGCCAGAATCATTTTCAGCTGCTTCCACTGATGAAGAAGAGGACATTGGTGGTCCTGAACCATCAACCTCAAGCGACCCAGATTTTGAGCAAACTACATCCACTAAACCTCCCTTAATAACCCAAGGTGAACTGAATGATCTTGTAAGAGATCTGAATTTACCGAAGAACAAGGCGGAGCTTTTGTGTTCCAGATTGCAACAGTGGAATCTCCTGGCAGAAGATGTTACAATTTCTGTGTATAGGAACCGCCAGAAGCCGCTTATTACATTCTTTTTCAAAGAGGGTGACTTTTCTGCGTGCCACAACATTTCTGGTTTAATGGCACCCCCCAAAATGAATTACATACGGGAAGAGTGGAGGCTTTTCATTGATTCATCCAAGACGAGTCTTAAAGCTGTTTTGTTGAATAATGGTAATGTGTTACCATCAATTCCAGTTGGTCACGCGGTTCATATGAAAGAAACTTATGAAAACATTAAGCAGCTTTTGAAGTGTATAAACTACGATCATCATCATTGGTCACTTTGCGGTGACTTAAAAGTGGTCGCTCTTTTGCTTAGACTACAGGGTAGATACACCAAGTACTGTTGCTTTCTCTGTGAGTGGGATAGCCGTGCACGAAGTGACCATTACATCAGAAGACATTGGCCAATCAGGCAGTCATTGCAGCCTGGCAGTAAGAACGTTGAAAACCCAGCACTTGTCGACGCCAGCAAGATTTTGTTGCCACCCTTGCACATTAAGCTGGGTCTCATGAAAAACGTTGTCAAGGCAATGGAGAAAACAGATGAGGCTTTCAAATACCTCATCAGAAAATTTCCAAGACTGAGTGAAGCTAAAATAAGAGAGGGAGTATTTGTTGGTCCGCAAATTCGAAAACTTCTTCATGATGACGAGTTTCTTTGCGTGTTGCATGGCAAGGAAAAAGCAGCATGGCTAGCATTTAAGTCAGTGGTGGACAATTTTCTTGGAAACAACAGATCTGATAATTACAATGAAATTGTAGAAAATCTTCTTCTGAAGTATAAGAGTCTTGGCTGCAACATGTCTTTGAAAATTCATTTTCTGGATTCTCATCTGGATTTCTTTACGTCAAACTGTGGAGCAGTCAGTGATGAACATGGTGAACGATTTCACCAGGACATTGCTGCTATGGAGACAAGGTATCAAGGCAATTGGAGCCCTTCAATGCTTGCTGTTTACTGTTGGACTGTGACAAGAGACACCTCATCGATTGACTACAAGAAGCAAGCAAAGAGAGCTCGAACAGCGACTGAATAATGACGGAATGGGTTCAAATGTGCCTTTTTAGAACATGATATGTGAACTTTAAATAATGTTTTTATTTTTTCTATCATTTTATGTTGAAATATCAATTAATTGAGTATGTAACTACAATTTTTATAATGCTAAAGTAGAAAGACTAGCTGTTCACCCCACAGAATTAAACAAGCATACATTATTTGTATTTCTGTAATGTAAATTCATCATTTAAAAAAAAAACCAGAGCCAAGTGGTGAATTTCATTATGATATTTGAAATCAGCATGTCAAAATCAATAAGAAATGGTATATTTAATTTCTGGTACAAATAACTTTTGAAAATTTGTTGACTAGTGTAACACCAGAAATGCCAAACACCATAGCGAAGAGAAAGGAAATGAAAAGAAAGAAAACAGAAGCTAAGTCTCCCAGGTTAAAGGCAATATATGGTGAACAGTACAGTCAGCTGGACAAGGAAGTAAAACATCAAACCCGTGCTAAGAAAAGGACATTTCTGGATGACCTTGCAAGACAGGCAGAAGAGGCAGCACTGAGAAATGAACAAAGCACAGTTTATAAAATAACTAAAACTTTCAGTGGAAAACGAGGTGCAAACAACATTACGTTAGTAAGAGACAAGCAAGGAAATCTCATCACCACAGCACAGGGGCAGGAAACAAGATGGGCAGAGCACTTCAGAGAAACACTGAATAAGGAACCACCAGAGACTCAGCTGAATGTTCCTGAGTCTGAAAGTGACTTAGACGTAAATACAGACATCCCACGAAAAGAAGAAATCATCACAGCTATCAGAGGTGTAAAAAATGGAAAAGCGCCTGGTCACGACAATCTAAATGCTGAGTTATTCAAGGCAGACCCTGAACTAGCAGCAGAACTATTAGAACCACTATTTGCACAAGTCTGGGAAACTGAGACAACACCAACAGAGTGGAGTAAAGGAATAATTGTCAAATTGCCCAAGAAGGGCGACCTAGCAGACTGCAACAACTGGAAAGGAATTACTCTCCTCTCAGTTCCCAGCAAAATACTAGGCAAGATAATCATCCAGAGAATTTCAAAAGCAGTTGACCATAAACTGAGGAAAGAACAAGCGGGCTTTAGAAAGAACAGAAGATGTACAGATCATATATTCACCCTCAGGAACATTATAGAGCAGTGCTCAGAATGGCAGAGATAGCTGTACATTAACTTTGTTGATTTTGAAAAGGCTTTCCACAGCATACACAGGGACAGCCTATGGAAAATATTGAGGGCTTATGGAATTCCCAGCCGCATTGTTTCCATCATAAAAAGCCTATATTCAAACTTTACGTGCAGTGTCGGATTGAGTAATGTAACTTTCTAAGTAAAAACAGGAGTACGACAGGGATGCCCCTTGTCAACAACATTATTTTTGACAGTCATAGATTGGGTGATGCGCCAGACAACAGAGGACAGTCCAAGAGGAATTAGATGGACAACATTTTCTACACTGGAAGACCTGGAATATGCAGTGACATTGCACTACTCGTGCATTCACATCAACACATTCAAGACAAAACCGATAGACTGAATAAGTATGGCCAGCAGGTTGGCCTGAACATCAATCTGAAGAAGACAGAGGTCATGACACTCAATGTGGGTGTCGCATGTTACGCATTGCCTAGTTAAATGTTTGAAGACCGAAAAGTTGGACACCAGTGTGCTGGCCTGTACAAAGGAATGCAGGGGTATTTTCCTGTGTGTATCTAGGGCAGCCAATCAGAGAAGGGGTTTCCCACGGTCAGATAGAATGACTTCGGCGAGTGTATAAGGAAGAATAAATCGTCCGAAATCATGGTTAGAATTAGACATCGGGAAGGAGAACGGAATGACAGACAAGGATGAGAATGGTCTCCTTTTGACGGGAATATCTTCAATTATGTATAGGTACAAGGAAATCAGAAGGGAGTAAGTAGTTGTGAAGAATGTTGCAAGATTAAGTGTCCGTGCCTTGAGAAATCCTGTGTTTTTCCTATTCTTAATTCAATATATAATCGTTAACACGACAGATATGGGAAAACAACATATGGATATAACGGTCAACTCATGGAGAACGGAAATATATAACTCCAAAGGCTTGAACTGGGTTAGGTGAAATACACGAGACCAAGGTTTGAAACACCTCTAGCACAAACCCCCCGAAGTTACCACTTTTTTGGGAAGTTTGCTGGAGTTGCGAGCCTTGTTTCCTGTACGTCCGGTAGCTGCATATATAAGGGCGGACGTAAATGATTTCAAATTCACTTGTACAGCGAGGCAAGACAGAAGGACAACGGCTGGAGAGAGAGAAACGTGTCACGGCCAATATCTTGTTATTTGCAGCCAGGCAGTTCTGTTACTCCACTAAAGCCAGTCTTTACTGATCTTAATTAGATCCTGCGAGGGTATGTAAAGTTACTATGTAAAATAATACAGTAATTACAACTTTATTTCAGGATTTGTTTAATCTTTATGTTATGAAAGTATCATGCATATTAATTGATTACTTGATAGGATTGTTGAAGATTGGAACCCGAAATATAACCACCGTGACCGAGTCCGTATCAGGGCTAGCACAATCATTATCAGGGCTTATTCATTCTGTCATCAAGTTACTGCACTTTACAGAGCTAACGTGTCAGGCAGGGGGATACTATAACCTCATACCATATATGTGTGTACATATTATTTTGTATTATTTGATTTTATAAAATGTTCCACAGTAGACACCTGTCTTGTCACTGATCCATAATCATGCATTTTCACGCATACATCTGAAAACAAATTCATCTCACCTACAATAGGAATGTGGTAATTGTTATCCACAAATAGCCACATATCCTACAATTATCTGCAGGTTCATACTTGTCAACCAAAAGTCAGAGGTCAATGATCAAGAATTGCTCGATGATCAATGCGAATCGCCCCGGCAGTGTCTGGATTGGTAGAAGCAAGACCTACTGAAGCTGTACATCTCATATGAACACTGATTAACCTAACAGATGAGTGATATTTGTGACAATCGTGCACCCAAGAAGTGATAATTGTCAAGCAGAGTTTTGTGATGACAATTTGCGTGATAAACTAGTGAAAGTTATAAAGTGAATAAGACAGTGAAGAAGTCTATTACCCAACTAATTGGAAGAGTCTAAAGAAATGACATTTTAGTTTAACTTGCAAAAACTGTAATTGAATTCGCCAATTTGGTTTTGTATAAATATAACTTTTGTATCACCAGTCACACACAATCACCACAATTAGATAGATGTAAATAAAGAGGATATAAATTGTATTCACCAGCTTTATTCATTCAATATAGTTGATACTGAGTTTGGTTGAATTTTTATTATATCACAGGTGGTCACATAGCGGAGGTGGCGCAGTAAGGTCTGACTGTTCTCTGAATATTTCCAGTACAGATACTTTCACAGCCGTGACTATCGAGTGATACCAGTGTACTTCTCTGTCACTGGGACCTCACACATTCTGGAGAGAATACTATTTCTACTCTAGCACTATCATCTCACACATATAAAACCTTCCGCTACAGTGGGGGCTCGATCGCGGGATATTCTCGTATATCCTGAGCCATCCTCTATCTAATACATCTATCTTTAGTCTATCTTGGGCCACCAATAAAAAAAAAAAAAAAAAAAAAAAATTTTTTTTTGGGGAAATTCTAGAACAAGATTTTTTTCTCAGTAACAGTACCTTAGAGTACTTAGTAAATATTGACTATCACAAGGTTGCACGATTAATTGTGTTGTCCATTTGATAATTATTTTAAGTAAGTTTAGGTAAGTTTTCATACCCTACTTAACTTAATATAATGGCTGACTTAGTGAAGTTCAGAACTGCGATCATGCAAATGGGAAAAGAGCTGGACTTGACAGGTGATGCTCTCGTCCAGTATGTCACAACTGAAGTGGACAAACATATGGATAGAGAGGAAAGGAAGCTGCAAGCAGAAGCTGAGAGAGAAGCCAAAAGACTAGAAGCTGAGAGAGAAGCCAAAAGAATGGAAGCTGAAGAAAAGAGGCTGCTGTTGGAAGTTGAGGCTCAAGCCAAGAAATTGGAGGCTGAAGAAAGAAGATTAACAGCTGAGGAAAGGAAGCTACAAGCTGATAGAGACCATGAACTGAGATTAAAAGAGCTTGAAATACAGGCAGTGGCTACTACTAATGGTAGTAGGTCATCTCATTCGGATACCAGCGCCAGCCAAAGCACCTCCAATGGAGCTATGAACTTCCACTTGGACCCATTTGTGGAGAAAGAAGAGGGAATAGAGGATTACCTTGATAGATATGAACGATTGGCCACTACTTATGGCCTAGAAAAAGAAAAGTGGAATTTGAAGTTGTCACAGGGATTGAGAGGTGTATCTTATAATGTCTACTTGAAGATGCAAAAAGAAGATCAGGAAAACTATGAAGCCTTGAAACAAGCATTGTTGGTGCGTTACGAACAAAACGCAGAAGCTTATAGAAGGCGATTTAGAACTGCTATGCTCCAGACAGGAGAAACATATCAGCAGTTCTCAGCAAGGTTGGAAAGTTACTTGCTGAGGTGGTGTCAGTTAGGAAACTTCAATCAGGATTTTGAAGGGATCAAGGAGATGATGTTGATAGAACAACTCCTGGAGTCCATGTCTCCTGAGACGAAGACATTCCTAGTAGAACATAAAAGAGAGAGATTAGATGAAATAATCATCTATGCAGAAAGTCACAAACTGGCTCACCCCCTGACTCAAGGAAACAAGAGGAAGCAGGGAGATAGTTTCAAGTCACCACAAAACCAAAACGAGTTTGAACAAAAGGACAATACAACCAAGAACAACCAAAGATATGACTACAAAGACAAGAACCCTCCAGGATATAACAATAAACCCTCACGAAGGGAAGAAAAATGGTGTAAGTTCTGCAAAATGAACAACCACAACACTGATAAATGTGGGAGGAAAAAAACCTCTTCATCATGCTGCATGCTTACAGGTGAGGACTTCTGATAGGAAGGAACTGACGGTGATTCAGAATAGCCTCCATCACCCACCTACACAGGAGATAGTGACTGTGAATGGCAAACAAGTCACAGGAATGTATGACACAGGTTTGTCCTATGACGCAGTCGTGTGTGCATCTCTGGTGCGCCCTGAACAAATCACCACCGAAACAGTAGATATTCAAGGGCCACTAAAAGGAGCATTACCCCTCACTTTACCCATAGCAAAGATTCATGTCAGTTGTCGCTATGTGGAAGGGGAGATAAATGCAGCAGTGTTAGATGATCCCTTTTACCCCCTGATGTTGGGGCGTAGATATGTTTTCTTGGGAAACCCGGTAAAACCAATGGTTATGGCAGAAATCCAGACCAGGTCTGACTCCAGGAACATAGAGAGGGACACCAAATTAAAATTTGATTTGATTGAGATGAAAAAGGCTCAAGTAGCAGACAGCACATTGAAGCCTTGTTTTGGCAAACTGTCAAAAACACATAACAATCCAATCAAAGGAAATTTCTATATGGAACATGGACTCTTGCACAGGAAAGCTGGCAGAGGGACGAAAAGTCATGGTCAAATTGTTGTACCATCCACCTATAGAAATAAGGTTATAGGCTGGGGGCACATAACTTTGAGTGAACACCTGGGTAATGGTGCCACAAAACAAAGAATAGCCACCCAGTACTACTGGCCAGGTATTACGGAAGACATCAATCGGTATGTAAATTCCTGTCCAGAGTGCACTCATGTAGATTCAGAAAGTCGGCGGAAGAGTCTTCAAAAGTCTACAAGCAAACCAGCCATCATGGGTACTCCCGAGATTTGCACTGGAGGGGAAAGGAAACATCCCACACAGGTTGAATTGCAGTCTGAAACCCATGCACTGGAAGAAAAGAACAAATCACGTAGCCAAAATCAAACACCTACGAATTTGCGAGGGAAAACCGCAACCAACTATCAACGAAAAGAGGGCGGTAAACTTCAAGGGAAACCTACCGACCCCATTTCACCAGCGGTAAGGGCCTGGATGAAAAGCCGAACTGGGAAAAGAGAGATAGCGAAGGATAAATCTATATCCATGAAAACAAAATGTAGGAGCAGATTTTCTTACTCGACACCCAACTGAGATAGAACGAGAGTAAGAAGAACATTAACTACGGCAAAGCTTACAGTTGTTAGCTGTAGAAATCTACAGCTTAAAAGAGAGGGAGGCTCTGTCGCATGTTACGCATTGCCTAGTTAAATGTTTGAAGACCGAAAAGTGGGACACCAGTGTGCTGACCTGAACAAAGGAATGCAGGGGTATTTTCCTGTGTGTATCTAGGGCAGCCAATCAGAGAAGGGTTTTCCCACGGTCAGATAGAATGACTTCGGCGAGTGTATAAGGAAGAATAAATCGTCCGAAATCATGGTTAGAATTAGACATCGGGAAGGAGAACGGAATGACAGACAAGGATGAGAATGGTCTCCTTTTGACGGGAATATCTTCATTTATGTATAGGTACAAGGAAATCAGAAGGGAGTAAGTAGTTGTGAAGAATTTCGCAAGAATAGTGTCCGTGCATTGAGAAATCCTGTGTTTTTCCGATTTTAATTCAATATATAATCGTTAACACGACAGATATGGGAAAACAACATATGGATATAAAGGTCAACTCATGGAGAACGGAAATATATAACTCCAAAGGCTTGAACTGGGAAAGGTGAAATGCACGAGACCAAGGTTTGAAACACCTCTAGCACAAACCCCCCGAAGTTACAACTTTTTTGGGAAGTTTGCTGGAGTTGCGAGCCTTGTTTCCTGTACGTCCGGTAGCTGCATATATAAGGGCGGACGTAAATGATTTCAAATTCACTTGTACAGCGAGGCAAGACAGAAGGACAACGGCTGGAGAGAGAGAAACGTGTCACGGCCAATATCTTGTTATTTGCAGCCAGGCAGTTCTGTTACTCCACTAAAGCCAGTCTTTACTGATCTTAATTAGATCCTGCGAGGGTATGTAAAGTTACTATGTAAAATAATACAGTAATTACAACTTTATTTCAGGATTTGTTTAATCTTTATGTTATTAAAAGTATCATGCATATTAATTGATTACTTGATAGGATTGTTGAAGATTGGAACCCGAAATATAACCACCGTGACCGAGTCCGTATCAGGGCTAGCACAATCATTATCAGGGCTTATTCATTCTGTCATCAAGTTACTGCACTTTACAGAGCTAACGTGTCAGGCAGGGGGATACTATAACCTCATACCATATATGTGTGTACATATTATTTTGTATTATTTGATTTTATAAAATGTTCCACAGTAGACACCTGTCTTGTCACTGATCCATAATCATGCATTTTCACGCATACATCTGAAAACAAATTCATCTCACCTACAATAGGAATGTGGTAATTGTTATCCACAAATAGCCACATATCCTACAATTATCTGCAGGTTCATACTTGTCAACCAAAAGTCAGAGGTCAATGATCAAGAATTGCTCGATGATCAATGCGAATCGCCCCGGCAGTGTCTGGATTGGTAGAAGCAAGACCTACTGAAGCTGTACATCTCATATGAACACTGATTAACCTAACAGATGAGTGATATTTGTGACAATCGTGCACCCAAGAAGTGATAATTGTCAAGCAGAGTTTTGTGATGACAATTTGCGTGATAAACTAGTGAAAGTTATAAAGTGAATAAGACAGTGAAGAAGTCTATTACCCAACTAATTGGAAGAGTCTAAAGAAATGACATTTTAGTTTAACTTGCAAAAACTGTAATTGAATTCGCCAATTTGGTTTTGTATAAATATAACTTTTGTATCACCAGTCACACACAATCACCACAATTAGATAGATGTAAATAAAGAGGATATAAATTGTATTCACCAGCTTTATTCATTCAATATAGTTGATACTGAGTTTGGTTGAATTTTTATTATATCACAGGTGGTCACATAGCGGAGGTGGCGCAGTAAGGTCTGACTGTTCTCTGAATATTTCCAGTACAGATACTTTCACAGCCGTGACTATCGAGTGATACCAGTGTACTTCTCTGTCACTGGGACCTCACACATTCTGGAGAGAATACTATTTCTACTCTAGCACTATCATCTCACACATATAAAACCTTTCGCTACAGTGGGCAATCCTGAGCCAATAACAGTAAGGAACCAGAAGTTAGAACAGATAGACACATTTACTTACCTAGGATGCATAGTAACACCTGACAGCGGAACAAGCAAAGACATTAACAACAGAATGAATAAAGCGAGAACAGCCTTTGCTATTCTCAACAACATTTGGAAGTCTTCCCAGTACAGCACAAACACCAAATTAAGACTGTATGAGAGCTGTGTACTTTCTGTGCTTTTCTATAGTGCGGAATGTTGGAGAGTAACAGAGAAGGAAATGTCAAAACTGTTCTTTTTCCACACAATCTGCCTAAGGAAAATTCTCTGAATCTTTTGGCAAAACACCATCAGCAACCAAGAACTACTTATTCGGAGTAGCCAGGAGGACATGCACACCATCATAGCTGGCAGACGCTGGAGTTGGGTTGGCCACGTCCTCAGAAGGGACCCTGATACCATCACAAGAACAGCTATGCTATGAACCCCCGAGGGAAAGCGAAAGAGAGGCCGACCAAAAAGAACTTGGCGGAGAACTGGGGAAGCCGAGATGCAAAGAATGAACCAGAGTTGGGGCACTGTACGAAGGATGGCCGCCGACCGAGCAAGGTGGAATCAATTTGTTGCTGCCCTACAGGACGCCACCAGGTGTGATGGCCGCTGACTGCTTTGACGGTTGGTGGTTATAAAAGAAGAAGGCATTAAGATGGAACCCAAAGGACACATTATGTAAAAAGGTAGACTTCTCACAACACAGTGATAAAGTCTGACTCCAAACTCTTATCTTTGAAGTGATTTGGGGAAAAAAACAAAACATATGGCATAGGATCAAAGTTATTTGAGAGTTACATTGAAGGTTCTGTGCTCCAAAGGAGAGTTGTATGTCGGATCTACATTTTGGGGGCCCTGAAGCTTGATCTCTTGAAGGGGCCCCTTTTTATAAAAAAAAAAAAATGTGAGGATGGGAAAGAAATGTATTATAGAGATAAATGGACTTGGAGGACCTGAAGTTCAAGCTTTATAGTAGATCTACAACAACGCACATATACAAACTGAAGACAAATGAATGAATTTTCAAAAAAGAAACAACTCTGCTGGGAGTTGAATGCAGAACATTTGCTTGGAAGGCGTATGTTCTGATCACTAAACCACTATCCACCTTCATATATGTGACTTCAAATCTTAACTATTTTAACGATTGCCTTCATCATTTAGAATTAGTTCGTTGAAGACATACCAAGAAAATTATAAGTTAAGAAAATTAGCAATGAGGAAAATATAAAATGGGTGTATCCATAAGAGATTTGTGCTCAGAAGGAAAAGTTAAACTTACCAGAACATACTACATGAAGCACATTTTACAAAATACTCTTATTTCTGTTTTTTCTAGCAACATATTCACGCACAGTTTTGCCGTATGAGAGCTTCCTTGCAATGTCATTTTCTAGAGACAATATGCATAAAGAATTTAAGCGCTCTTCAGTCATGGTAGACCGAAATATTTTAAAAAAAAAATAAAGGATAGCTTAGAAAAATTATTTTCTAATTCACAGCTCGTGATGGGCATTGTTAAGTATAGCTTAAGCGCAGTAATAATATTGAGGAACACTTCAATTAGGTGTTGCTCACAAATAAGCTGAAGAACTTCTGCGCATTGCACTTTAGATGGCGTGTTTTCTTCTGTGTTATAGGATTTCCTAAGGTGAACTATGAACTGATAACACTCGTTTACTAACTTGTGGTCAATACCGTCTTTGTAATACGATATTATAAGTTTAATACTATCCTCATCAATTTCAGAATTGGTCCCCTATTCTGAGAGGAACTTGAACATTTTTGCAATCTGCTCATATGGGTTAATCCTCTTGCGTAACTGGATTATCAAGCAGTCATACAGTTGATATAGAACTTCTATCCTAAATTTGTCAGCTCTTCTCAAAGAAGCAATACCACTTGTTCCATCTGAAAATTTCCTTGTAACAATGCGTATGGAAGCATCAGAATAACTTGAAGTGATATCTTCACACAAACCTTTTGCTTCTGATTCATAGTGTGCAATTCTATCAGCTGAATTTTCTCTGAGTTCTTTAACAAACGAAAGTAAAGATGAAAGCAGAAGATAACCTTCAAATACATCAAAACCAGGGGTTTGGAGTTTCGTACTTGTTTTGTTGAAACGCTTCATCACTTCTTCCCAAACGACTGTTAAAATAGCATATTCCAGCTGTACCAACTTGTTGTATAAATTCTTTGGACCTCGTTTACATTCAGGCTTCTCGTCTGAGTCTTCAAAAATATGTTTGAGAGTTTGTAAAATACCCATATATCCATTTTTAATTGCCCGGACTGCTTCATAGTGTGCGGACCATCTAGTTACACTTAAGCTCTTTAGAGAAAAATGTAGATTGCCCTGTGTGTTTAAAATTCCCCATCTTCGTGGAGATCCAGAAAAGAGAACATACAGCTCCTGCAAAATGCCAAAATAGTCATCAACTTCAGGTACAGTTAACACTGCCTTTTCTCAAACAAGGATAAGTGAATTGGCTTTGTCACGACGTGGATTTAAGACTAGAGGCTCTCTACGTATAGTGACAAGACACTAGTGAGAAGAAAGACTGAAAATGATAGTGGAAATGTGAACAGTTGAAACTATTGGCTCCGAGGTTAAGAACCAAAGTTGACTCTTCCTCGCCACTCCGAACGTATTAAATCGCAATAGTTTCAACTACCTCTAACTACCCTAAGGGGATAAGGTTAACTTAAGATTCACATACACCACGATACAGACAACAGATAGCTATTGTACGTAAATAAAGTGACTGATCCAGACTATAAAGTACAGTTTTATTTACACCTTTAAACAAAACTCAAATAAATGTCAAATAAATAAAGTGCGTGTACGCACACCTGGAAACAAAGAATGCACAGTTAAAACGTGATCTTAAATCAACCCAACCCTTCACCCACCAATTCAACCTGGATAGGGAAAGAAGTTAAGATTAACAAACCACACTGAACTTGTGGGGTCTCAGATGTCGAGCCTCCACTCAACTAGCTATTCTAAATTCTAATGTTACTGCTAATTACACAGTCAGTTGGAACTACTACGAATTGTCTACTTAATCTCTGCACAGACTTCGTTACTACACAGCCTATCCTGAAATCTCCTGAACACTGCTACACAGCTAACAGCACCTCTAAACTTCAGCAGCTGACCTCTGCTATGATTTATACCAAACTATGTCTCAGTTCTGTCTTTTTGGTCTACCACCTGTAGAGAGAATTTTAACCCTGTTACTCTCCACAATTCTGAGATTGACGACTAAGGTATAACAAGAACCCACTAGATTCTGGACTGGAAACCGTAGCTTGTTACTACTAACACATCTGGATTCACCTGCCCGTTTACCCCTCTCTGGGCTGTGGGCCTTCGGTTTTATTATGGCCGGGACAAAGCGAAATAATTACTACAAAGCTGGCAGCATGCTCATTTGCATGTGTAACAAGATCTAGCATCAGAGCTTAGGATTTATCCAACAATCCTATTCCACTGGAGAAATGTCTTCCCCTGCCTTTGGAAAACGTATTTCTCTTCTTTTTCCGCCTCTGGCAATATCTCAAAACTCTGATTTGTCTGAGAGGCCAAACTTCGCCATTAGGAAATTTGTGGTGCCAAATTTTGCTCTATCCCACTGTGCCGCTACCCGCTGTAGACACATAGAAAATGCACAGCTGAACAACACATCAAGAACATATTCCTATATAACAAAAATCTCCCTGACTATTCCCGTTATGCACCACCATACCAATTAATCTTGCCCAAAATCAGCTCTCCCACCACTCAACTCCCCTCTCTTCTCTCTACCAGATTCTAAAATAAACATTCCCCTGTTTGGTAATCAGCTCGCAGCCTGGCTGACCTAGATCGTCTTTGTTCTGCATGACTACCCCTGAAACACAACAGTTTTTCACTGGGCTCTACCTGTGCAAAAATACTTTGGCCCATTTATACACTGACACTAAATTCATTCAGTGATCAACAAAATTAAAATAAACCTCCCCAGGAATCATTAAATTCCCGTACAGTAATATGTTGTTGTTGTCGATATCCCATGCTGCTGAGCATATCTACTCTTGGCAGCCCAATGCCATTCTTAAAAAAGTGCAGGTTTTCTGCAGTTGTTTTAATGTTCCGTATAGTGAGTTGGTGACTGTCAGAGGTGTCTGTAAAAGTTTTTTCCTGGCATTTGTGAGTGATGGACACTCCATGAGGAGGTGTCTGGTTGTTTCATAGGGATGAGAGCAGTGTCTACACATGGGTAGGTGCTGAGGGTTGATACGGTTTAGATGGCTATTGACTCTGGTGTGTCCTGTTCGGAACTGAAAGATAAGACTTTGATTTCTCCTGCTGAGTCTGTTTATGTTGTCGTTGTCTTTTGGGCAGGTCATTTCATTAAAGACATTTCGGCCAGTCGGCCCGTTCGCCCATCTGTTCAGCCAGATTTCTCTTGTGTTGTTTCTGAGAATCTGTTTGACTGTTCTCATGCTGCAGGGTCTGTCCTTTTGTTGTTTAGAGGCTCCTGTTTTAGCAAGTCTATCAGCTGTCTCATTTCCAGATAGATCACTGTGTCTAGGGATCCACTGTAGAGTCACACTGATGGAGTAGGCTGTGATCAAGTTATGAACCGCTTTTCCTATAAGAAAAATGTCTTTGTTTTCATTTGGAGTCTGTTTAAGTGCTTCCAGAACAGACATGGAGTCACTGAAAATCACTATATCTGGTGGCTTTCGTTCCATAAGGTCAAACTGTTGGTGTAGTAATCCAATGGCTGTCTTGATGGCCTCAGCTTCCGCTTCATAATTTGAACAATTCTCACCACAGGAGTCACAGAACTCATAAGAGGATCCATCCAGGTACCATATGCAGACGCCATATCCTGCAAAAGAGGTGGTCTTGAAAGCAGAACCATCTGGGTAGGCCTGGATTGCTGACGTTGGGTAGCTGTTTATGGTCTCCAAGGCACACCTCTTCAAGACTGTGGGTAGTGTTTCCTTGTTGGCCGTTTTATCTATCAGTTGTGTTTTGACAGTTGGTTGATGGAAGTTTTCCCAAGGGGGTGGTCCAAAGTATTTGTTTTCCAATTCTCTCTCTTGCGGGAGATGGTGTTTATCATTTTCCTCTTTGGCTATGTCCAGGAGAGATAGTTGTTTCAGTCTTCGTGTTTGTTTCCAAGTGTTAATAAGTACTTTGTTTGGGTGGTCTTTCTCTTGTCTCCTGTATCTCTCTACAGCTTCAGTCAGTGCTCTTTTACGCCTAATATCCAGTGGCTCTATCCATTCTGTACATTACCATTAATCACAGATGCGGGTTTCTCTACAGACCGTATTTGAAATAATACAAAGCACGCCCGTAACATCTCAACTCACAACCTGTCATACATACTGTTATTCCTTCAAGAAGGAATTAAATGGACCACCTACGTTTTGCCAGTTTATCACTAAGATAGTATTGATGGCTCTGGCGTTAAGAATTAATTTAACAATAACTTCCCAAGAAAACTTACTGATCAGGCTAATACTCAATTACAATCAATAAAGTACCACACTAATAAATCATGCTTATCAAACTCGAATTTTCCCACTTAAAGGCAAATCGACACTTTTGCTCTGGTACACGGCTGGCAATTACATTTGAGAGAACGGGCTATGAAATACGAGCCTATATATAACACTAGTCAACAAATTTTCAAAAGTTATTTGTACCAGAAATTAAATATACCATTTCTTATTAATTTTGACATGCTGATTTCAAATATCATAATGAAATTCACCAATTGGCTCTGGTTTTTTTTAAATGATGAATTTACATTACAGTAATACAAATAATGTATGCTTGTTTAATTCTCTGGGGTGAACAGCTAGTCTTTCTACTTTAGCTTTATAAAAATTGTGGTTACATACTCAATTAATTGATATTTCAACATAAAATGATAGAAAAAATAAAAACATTATTTAAAGTTCACATATCATGTTTTAAAAAGGCACATTTGAACCCATTCCGTCATTATTCAGTCACTGTTCGAGCTCTCTTTGCTTGCTTCTTGTAATCAATCGATGAGGTGTCTCTTGTCACAGTCCAACAGTAATCAGCAAGCATTGAAGGGCTCCAATTGCCTTGATACCTTGTCTCCATAGCAGCAATGTCCTGGTGAAATCGTTCACCATGCTCATCACTGACCGCTCCACAGTTTGACGTAAAGAAATCCAGATGAGAATCCAGAAAATGAATTTTCAAAGACATGTTGCAGCCAAGACTCTTATACATCAGAAGGAGATTTTCTACAATTTCATTGTAATTATCAGATCTGTTGTTTCCAAGAAAATTGTCCACCACTGACTTAATGCTAGCCATGCTGCTTTTTCCTTGCCATGCAACACGCAAAGAAACTCGTTATCATGAAGAAGTTTTCGAATTTGCGGACCAACAAATACTCCCTCTCTTATTTTAGCTTCATTCAGTCTTGGAAATTTTCTGATGAGGTATTTGAAAGCCTCATCTGTTTTCTTCATTGCCTTGACAAAGTTTTTCATGAGACCCAGCTTAATGTGCAAGGGTGGCAACAAAATCTTGCTGGTGTCGACAAGTGCTTGGTTCTCAACGTTCTTACTGCCAGGCTGCAATGACTGCCTGATTGGCCAATGTCTTCTGATGTAATGGTCACTTCGTGCACGGCTATCCCACTCAAAGAGAAAGGGCTGCCATTAAACCAGAAATGTTGTGGCACGCAGAAAGGTCACCCTCTTTGAAAAAGAATGTAATAAGCGGCTTCTGGCGTATCCTATACACAGAAATTGTAACATCTTCTGCCAGGAGATTCCACTGTTGCAATCTGGAACCCAAAAGCTCCGCCTTGTTCTTCGGTAAATTCAGATCTCTTACGAGATCATTCAGTTCACCGTGGGTTATTAAGTGTGGTTTAGTGGATGTAGTTTGCTCAAAATCTGGGTCGCTTGAGATTGATGGTTCAGGACCACCAATGTCCTCTTCTTCATCAGTGGAAGCAGCTGAAAATGATTCTGGCACTTTGGGAACTGGTAGGTCATCGCCATGTGGTACCGGACGTTTTGCAGATGGATATTCCAGAGTCCATTTTTTCTTCTTTGATATGCCTTTCCCAATTGGAGGGACCATGCAAAAGTAACAGTTGTTGAGATGATCAGTGGGCTCTCTCCAAATCATTGGGACTGCAAAAGGCATAGCTTGCATTTTGCCAGTCAGCCACAGTTTAAGATGTGCTGCACATGTATTGCAGCATATGTGTGGAGTCAGATCTTATCTTGATCTCCTATTCTGCAGCCAAAATACAAACTGTATGCCTTCTTAATCACTTTAGTTATATTTCATTTTTGTGATACAAATGTCACCTCACCACATATATAACAGAAATTATTAGCACTGTTCACACATGTCCTAGCCATTTCTAACTACGATACTTTTGATAAGGACAAATGCACTAACTAATGGCAAAATTTTATCAGAGATAAGATATTTACACACAAAGGTGATGTAATCATAGGTAGGATTGCATCATTAACTTCTAGTTACATTTTTATTAGTCATTAGAAAAAATTATGCGATCGCCCACAACAGTTGCGTCATATATATAAATTGACCGTAATTAAATAAACTAGTAGCATATATCTTGAAAACTAGAGCCAGTCAACATTTTTTAATGTCATTTTCATTTTCAGCACACCAAAATTAGTTAAGATCAGCTATTTTCATTTCTGGTACATTTTGGTTGTTGACTAGTGTAATCATAGACCCCCGCGCTGACCTCTGACGTCATTTGCGCGGCTTTGTTCTAAGCCCCAATGATCGGGCTGCCTTTCAATGCAGTTTGATCTCAGCCAATCAAAACTGTAAACAACTCTGACTCACCCTGTTACTGCTAGCGCGTGCTAAAGGTCACTACCCCCCATTGAAACAAAGGATCGGGAATTAAGCTCAGCCCTCTACTGCTAAATGAAGCGAAAAAATGGTCGAAAATTACGTCTATTGCACGCAATAGCTTTAAAAAACTAAAACTGGTGCAAATCTGATCTAGGCTCTACAGTCATTCCTCTAGAATAAAACTGCAACAATTCCCTACACAACAACACTAAACACCACCTACTATTCATAGAGAAGAAACATAATGCAGATAAGATAAAACTCCATCGTAGTCTCACTCTGAAAAAAAATGTAAAAAGAGAAGGAGAAGAAACATGGGGTGGATTACTTGTAATCCCTCCTAAAAATAGTGTAAATAATGCAAGGAGAAAAAGACATGGGCCATTTGAAAGACAGAATCTCAGAACTTCATCACAGGCTGCGCATGGAACATATTCTGCGTACCTGTTAATGTTTTTAATGAGTGCTTGCAGCCCTTTCTTCGAGAACTTCATGTTAGATGCATTATCGTAGGACTGAGCACGGATTTTTTCAAGTGAAAGCTTATGTTCACCCAGGACTTGTTGTATTTTGTTGAACAAAGTCGTTGATGAATGGTTTTCTATCGGTAAAAATGTTAAAAATCTCTCACAGGGTTTTCAATTATAGCAGTGTCGAACCACAATTACCAGCTAGTCAACATGTGACAGGTCAGGCGTAGAGTCAACAATAATAGAGTAGTATTTGGTGTCTAGGTTGTTGATTGGATTCACAGTTTGAGTAGTATTTGGTGTCTAGGTTGTTGATTGGATTCACAGTTTGAGTAGTATTTGGTGTCTAGGTTGTTGATTTGATTCACAGTTTCATCTTGCACATGTTTTCCCATAATTTATATCATTTTCTCATACACGGTTTCGGATTGATAAGTAGCATTTACTTTTTCATTTTTACATTTCTCGAGATGTTCATGTAAAAATGGATCGAATTCTGCAATAAGTTCAATGGCCCCCCATGAAGTTTCCATTATATGGTAAGCCCCACTTCTCCTCATGACCTCTAAATGCCAAACCTCTTTCACTTAAAAACTTTATAACAGCAACAACTCATTTCAGTACTTCAAAATAGTACTGTATGGTTTTTGTCATCTGTTCTTCAAGTTGCTGATCCACAGTATGTTTTTTTGACTTTCTTGTTATCCAACACAACATCGCCCTCTTATGTTCCATGCTGTCTTCATGATTCTCCAGATTTCTGAGTACCTTCATCCAGTCAGAAAACCCACCTGTTGTAAGTGATGTTGGCATTTAGAAAAGAGTTTGCAAACAAAACAGTATATACAGCCTTTGCTCTTTGAATAAACTAACCATGATCTCTTCACAGTCTGGCCATTTTGTTTCTTCAAAATATTTGTTTGAGAAACTTCTGTTTTGCTCCTTCTAAACCCTGCTTGATTCGGTATATATTCGTACATCTGTTACAGTACGGCCAACACTAACGCAAGTTATCACGTTAGTATTAGAAATAAAGTCAAACAGACTGACGCACTTGAACAGACTAGCAAGTATAGCACTAGTCAAGATAAGGTAACTCTTAGAAATTAATAGTTAGCTCCCCTTAATCAATAGGCGAAGACCTAGGCATTGTTGACGTTTGAGTGAGTGTGTACCGAAAGCTTTGCACGGGCTGAGTACTTTTATAAGAAGAGTCGAGAACTAGCTTCCGAGCGAGACACATCAGTCTGGCAGATCGGTGAGTTTTCCTTGTTAGAAGTTGAGAACTATCCCTTTCTGCAAGTGTAACCTTTTCACACGACTAAGTCAACATATTATGTTGGAAGAATTGTATACGGTTTGTATCTCTCGTTATGTTGTGTGAACAGTTTGATAACTTTTATCTATGAAATTACAAAGAGTCAGTAGAAGCCATCATTGTTTACAAATGACATGGGACAGTATTTCATTGAGGCTGTCGTTTTATACAAGGAACAATGCTCTTTTTTGATTGTGAACGTTCTGACCGTCAGTAGTCAGGCTATTGAGTTATGTCAAATATATGAACCTTGTAGTCCAGTTGGACTTATAAATAAACAGATTGTTTTATAAAACTAAAGAGTCATTGGATATACACGTTGTAGTGGAAGGTATCAAGGAGAATAGATAATGTGACAGCCTGCTGTGAGTACTAAGAACTTGGGTTGCAATAATTTTTCCTTCGGGTAACAACAGCTCTGGTGGTAACCAGTTACACTCGAGAGATTCCCATAACAATCACCAAAACCTAACCACCTGTCACATAAGCAAGATGGTGACATATGACTTATAAATGTTATCTAACGGCCATTTGAGATCAAAACTTCTCTCCCCTGTCACACATATGTCAAAATAGTGCCGCTCCCTGTGACACATGATCTGGTTTTTTATTTTGAAAAAATCCTGTCTTGCATTAAACAATTCTCTATGAAATCATTATCAACTGTTATGGGCCAATTTTCGAGGTCACTGTATTCTTTGAAATCCCTGAATTCGCTTCCTGTTTTATGTTTCTGCTCAGTCTCTGCTTGTTCCGCGGCACATTCATGTTGACCACTGTGATCGTCATCTGTATTAAAAGCGTCAACAGTGGGTTGAATATTGCTAGAAAGAGCTCCCACAGTTTGTGCACTATCAGTGGCTTCAACGGTGTTTGCTTGGCTTTTTTCAACTGTAGGTTGTGACAAATTTGACATTGCCAAATAGTTTGTAAGTTTTTGACATTTAGAGATTTCGTCAGATCGCTTTTCCTTCAGTTTGCGTTTTTGGTATCCACTTAAGTACGTTCGTGAACTCATTGTTATTCCACTAGGGTATTGACCTCTGTTAAAAAGGGGAAAACACTACATTAGCCACAGCAGAACAGCCAACTCACCGCAACACTCCACCTTTACAACATCTGTGCTACTGACTCTCAAACTTTGGGATTGTTGAAATATATACAACAACAAATTAATCAATTTGAGTCGTGCGACTATTGTCGCATGTTTTGAAAAGACAAAATTTTAGATCTACTTTCTGAGAAAGCGTTTTTTCGTTTACGGCTAGCCTACATGATACTTTAATAACGTTTTAATTTTTATTTTAACTATTATTTTGTATTGAATTACACTATATTATTAATATAATTATTTTTATTTTAAATACCCCTTCTTATACAGTAGACTCAACATTTTTAAGCAATGTGGGCTAAAGTCGTTTTTAGGGCCCCTCCGGGATTAGGGGCCCTGAAGCTTAAGCTTCATTAGTTTCATAGTAAATCCGCCACTGAGTATTACAGTAAAAGTCCTATTCTTTACATAAAGGTTGTAGTAGTAGTCCTGTGCTCTACTGGAGAGTTACACTGAAGGTCCAATGCTCTGCTGGATAGTTAGAGTGAAGGTTCTTTGCTTCACTGAAGAGTTAAAGACCTATGCTGCACAGGAGAATTGTATTCAAGGCCGTGTGCTCCGCTGGAGTTACAGTGAAAGTCCTATGCTCAACTGAAGAGTTACAGTGAAAGTACTATGCTCTGCTGAAGCGTTATAGCGAGTCATTTGCTGTACTGAAGAGTTACAATGAAAACCCTGTGCTCCACTTGAGAGATACATTGAAGATCCTATGCTTCAAAAGGAGCAAAAATGATGAAGTCAAGGGATTTTGTCAGTGAAGCTTTTTGCTGAGATTGAATGAAGTAAATTCCAATCATTTCAAATCTGCTTGTAAGGATATACTGTAAAAATACGGACTGATTTAAAATTTTGTCTCGAGACTCAATTATTCATATTGAGTGGTGTTAAAAGTTGTAGATTTCTGTTTTTAATCTGCAGTGTTAGTTTTATTTACTTTGAGTTTATAACCGAATTGGAGCCGCGCTAGCGTAGTGGTTACAACACCGCTCTGGCGACCGGGTGATACAGGATCAAACCCGGGCGACGGCATTTGAGGATTTTTCGTCGACCGGGATTTGGACTGGATTAACTCGAGACCTGGCGAGGACATTTGAAGGAGTGTCGTCGACCAGGGACTGGCGGCTCCTGAGCCGACCCAGCTGCAATGGGTACCTCCGAAATCGGCGAGTATTTGCCTGAATGGCGAGGGACACCTGTCTCTGTACAAGAAATAAAGGGATACTCACGTAAAATCAATGTCAGGTTAGACATAAAATAATAACCTGAGATTTCGCCTCGAGTATTAGCGGGCGAACGCAAAAAAAAAAAAAAAAAAAAAAAAAAAAAAACCGAATTCATTGCCACGTGGATGTGTACACCGTTGAAGTGAAAGCATGTATTTTGTCATGAATCTTCATTTCAAGTCTCTGCATATTCCTCGATACCATTTTTTGCTTTAATAACTAGGTGATCTTAAAAAAGGTGACCTTGGTCTTGCTGCTCAGCCAGATCGAGTGACAGACTTTAGAGAAAGTCTGGAGACATCCATTAAATATGCAAATGCTCTAAACTGCAAGAGGTAAGCTTAAGTTTTTTTGAAGTTTTCTCCATCTGGGTATTCATGAAACTGACAACAAAATATATGTACCTTAACACAGCTGTATATGCAGAGTTGGCTTATATAAGCATTCTTATAGAAATACAGTACAACCATTAAGATACACTAGACCAGCGGTTTTCAACCTTTTTGAGTCCATGGTTCCCCTGACCAACTACATTCTTTCTGCGGCTCCCCTTTGGGATAACTGGTAAAAACTCTAGCGATGTTTCCTTATTTTGCCTAACTTTTTTTTAGCAGGAGAGCTTTGGAAAGGCTTTTAAACAATGTAATTTTAAAAAAATGCTATTGGACAATCTGTGAAAAAATTACACGTACAAGAAAAAATATACACAAAGTACACTTTGAAAATCCTTACTATAAAAAAGAAAACAGCACAGATAAAGTAGTTTCTTTCTAACATTTTTAAAAATTTGTGTCTGAAAATCATTGACTGATCTACTGCACTCATGATTCAATCTCTCACTGATATACTGCACTCATGATTCAATCTCTCACTGATATACTGCACTCATGATTCAATCTCTCACTGATATACTGCACTCATGATTCAATCTCTCACTGATATACTGCACTCATGATTCAATCTCTCACTGATATACTGCACTCATGATTCAATCTCTCACTGATATACTGCACTCATGATTCAATCTCTCACTGATATACTGCACTCATGATTCAATCTCTCACTGATATACTGCACTCATGATTCAATCTCTCACTGATATACTGCACTCATGATTCAATCTCTCACTGATCTACTGCACTCATGATTCAATCTCTCACTGATATACTGCACTCATGATTCAATCTCTCACTGATATACTGCACTCATGATTCAATCTCTCACTGATCTACTGCACTCATGATTCAATCTCTCACTGATATACTGCACTCATGATTCAATCTCTCACTGATCTACTGCACTCATGATTCAATCTCCATCATCTCTTTAAAATTCACCAGACATGCGCCCTAATATAACTGGCTAGGTTGAACAGGACGCGCTTCGCCAAAACGAGGCAAAATTTTATTTTATAAAAAAACAAAAAAAAACTTGTACAGTAAAACTAAAAACAAAATATGATGAATAAAGTACCTTTTCCACATCTAGTCTTGATCTGAACTTGGTTTTTATGACAGCCACTGCTTTTATGACACCCAACCTTGCAGAGATAGGAGGTTGCAAAAGGAATTAATATCTTCAGTGCTCTCTTGCTCAAGTTTGGGATCTCCTGTTTTACTGAATACCAAAATTTTGGCAATGCCATGGATGGAAACTTTGCTTGTAGTGAAGAGTCTGATGAAAGTTCTATCAGTTCTTCCTCTTCTGCAGTACTGAAGTCCGAAGGAGCATCAATACTGAAGCGATTTTGAACCCACTGAAACCTGTCACAGTTTTCAGGAAAGTATTTTTCAAAATGAACACCGAGTTGAGAGGCCGGTCGGGAGAGCAGGACTTCAAAGGCTGGCCAACATCAAAAGTGAAATGTCTCCGGGGTCACGCAGGTTGACAAACACCAAAAATGAAATTTCCCACAGCTCTGTGTTTTCTTTACAGCTAAATACGAAACAAATCTACGCCCCCCCCCCCCCCCCCCCCCCCCCCCCCCCCCCCCCTTTCAGTCATGGCACCCCAGGGCGCCGTGGCGCACAGATTGAAAACCGATGCACTAGACCATACTGCAGGTGCTAGTTTGAAAACTGGCAATAAATCCATGCTTCATGCTAAAACTAAAGAAGAAATAGAAAAGAAGAAATATCCTAGACAGATGTTTATTTGCAGGTACTAAATATTTCAAACTGACTAATATTATTTTCTTATTGTTTCAGTTCTGGTAGTGTCAGCACACTTTACTTTCATCAAAATTGTTAACACCCACATAGACAGCACATTTTGGTTATCATAAAAAATGTTAGAAACCTAGCAGCATATTTTGATTTTCATTTTCTCACTGTCACTTTTGTTAAACATTTAATAAGTTATGAACTGTCCCTGTCAGAATATTTTTTTGACTTTTGTGTTTCAATTCTTCATTTGTTTTCTTGTCTAGTTGTTAATAAAAATTATTCACGATTGTATGGTGCATTTACAGCAGATGCAATTATCTTTCCATTGGATTGCTCATTTTATTTTAATTTGAAGGACTTTAAAGTAGCAAAAATGTAAAAATGAAATTTCAGTATTTTTTGTTGTTATCTAATTCCAGTGGAAGATGAGCAGCCATTTCTAATGGTATTTGTTTCTTTAAATGGTGGAATCTTTTTTTTTCCAGAATGCATTTAATGGCAGGCCGCATCCCAGAAGGCACATCAGCTGTAGGAAAAGAGAAAATGCTGAAAACTTTCTTGGATAACATCACATATGCAGCAGACCGTCTAAGTCAGGTACATTCTAGCCCAACACTCTGCTATATCTGCTGAAACTTCCTATTTGGCGGCCAATTCTTATAGCTGCTGTTTGTTGCCAATACATGTTTTTTATTATTCTCTGGTGTTTTTCCCCGATGTTTAAACTTCTAAACATTCTGATTTTCCTTATCTTTCAGCATAGCAAATGCCCTAGTGGGGACACTGAATATGGATAAGAGAGAGATACTGAGAACGATTAACTCTCTTCAGACCTGATATTTTGTATCATTTTCTCATACTCTGACATATCTGACTTCTAATGTTCCTTGATACATTTTAATTTGAAGTCTGCCCAAGAGTGTTATACAGTAGAACTCCATTTATCCGAACCCCATGGGACCGAGCTAACTTTTTAAAAATTAATAAAATGCAAAATAATTCTACTTTTTATACTGCTAAAAGATGTATGACATATGTTACGTTATATTTCAAATAGTTACTGTATTTTGAAATAATTCCGAGTGAAATATGGCTTCTAAAAATTGTAGAAGTTCGGCTGATCTGTTCTGTTACGTGTGCGGATATTTTACAGATCGTGTTCACCAGAAAAACTTTACACCATTGCTAAAGAAAGCATATGAACTTTATTTCGATTCGAAAGTTGATGATGCAAATAAATCTTGGAAGCCAAATGCAGTTTGTTCGACTTGTGCAAATACATTGGCAGGTTGGTTACGAAAATCGCCGAAGCATAAGTCGATGCCTTTTGGAGTGCCAGTAATATGGCGTGAATCGACAAATCACGCTACTGATTGTTACTTCTGCTTGACAAATATCTATGGTTTCACTTTTAAAACTAGAAAGTCTGTGGTTTATCCAAATATTGAATCGGTTTCGAAACCAGTGCCTCATGATCCAATCACGTGTCCGATCCCAGTTCCACCAGAACAATATCCGTTGGACGTGAATGAACCATCAGAAAGTGATAGTTTACCTGCTTTAGAAACTAATTCTGACTCGGATTATATACCGGTGAATGATGGTGTTCACTTAATTAACCATTCAGAACTTTCAGATCTAATACGTGATCTCGCTCTCACCAAAGGACAAGCGGAATTACTCGGTTCGCGACTCAAAGAATGGAATCTTTTAGCGCCCAATATTCCGATATCTAAATTTCGTCATAGACACAGAGAACTTGTTCAATACTTTGAGATGGATGATGACATTTGCTATTGCAAAGATGTAAAAGGTCTAATGGTGCACCTCGGTCATGAGCACATAGTCAACGAATGGCGACTTTTCATCGACTCCTCCAAGACTAGTCTAAAAGCCGTGTTATTGCATAATGGAAATTTATTTTCATCAATTCCAGTCGCCTACTCTGTTCATATGAAAGAAACTTATGACAATATGGCTATACTTTTGGCAAAAATAAAGTACAATGACTACCAATGGCGGATTTGTGGAGACCTAAAGGTCATTGCAATTCTCACGGGCATGCAGACTGGGTATACTAAATTTTGTTGCTTCCTATGTGAATGGGACAGCCGCAACAAACAGGAACATTATGCAAGAAAGGTGTGGCCTATCAGGGATCATATGCAGCTCGGGCATAAAAATGTAATACACGAGCCATTAGTTAACAAAGACAGCATCATTTTACCACCATTACATATAAAGTTGGGGCTCATGAAGTGTTTCGTAAAAGCGTTAGATAAAACGAGCAAAGCTTTCACTTATCTTCGAGAAAAGTTTCCGCAAATTAGCGATGCAAAGATAAAGGAAGGTATCTTTGTAGGACCTCAGATTAGGAAAGTTATTGCAGACAAACAATTCGAGAACTTGTTACATGGTAGTGAACTTCGCGCATTGATGGCATTCAAATCGGTCGTCGATAACTTTCTGGGAAATCACAAATCTGTCGACTATGTGCATATTGTTAAGCAGTGCATAGATGCATACAGAATTATGGGCTGTAACATGTCCCTCAAAATCCATTTGCTCGATTCGCATCTTGACTTTTCCCCTGACAACCTTGGCGAAGTCAGCGATGAACATGGAGAACGATTCCATCAAGATATCGCTGTAATGGAGTCACGTTATCATGGACGGTGGAGTGTGACCATGCTTGCCGATTGTTGTTGGATGCTTCATCGCGATGTACCACATGCCATTCACCGACGAAAGTCGACTGCAAAGAAATTCAAGCCTACATAACTTATACTTCTTGTACAAATGATGTTGTAATACTGTATGCGTTGTTAAAAAACTTCAATTGCGTATTTCTAGAGATCCCGACCTGATAGAGAAAAACGGTTTGCAGATTTAAAAACAGCGCATTAAAATTGACCAGAAAAACATAGAAATGTTAGAGAAAGAAAAAAAAAGTTTTTTTTTGTTAGTCAGTGTAATTAACCATCACAAGGAAAATACACTATAAATCATATTTACTTGTACTGTAATAATAATGCCCACACTGTATTAGATCACTGTATCACCAAAATCTTTCATTACACTGCAGTGCATGTACTACTTGTATTAATTTTTTTTTTTTTAAGAAAGAGAAATGTTTTCAAAATAACATTACAAATGATTCAAAACCAGGCGCAACTTACGTATACATGTACTTGCACAGATGTAGCCCACTATTTAAAATAATGAGGAATCCTCTTTTGCACCAAACTGGATAGTCTCCTTTTGGCTGCTAAGTCCCGCATTCTCTTCAACAGCAGAAGCTGTGTAGGACAGCTGTCATCTTCTTGCTCGTACCAAGCCATCGCTGATTCTAGTGCTATAAAGGCCTCTTCAGGACTTGGTCGACGTTTTGGGTTTTCTTCATAATCTACAAGTACATCATGTACTTCTGAGGAGTCTTCGTCATCGGTCACTACATGTATTTGGTTTTCTTCTTGCACAAAAGACAAAATTTCTTCGTCATTCAAAAACTGAAAACCAGAATCATTATCATCTTCTAGCCACATGTGTGCATCATCTTTGTCACAGTCCGAAAATCCAGGCATTGAAACAGTTCCGCAACTTCATTTATACAATCATCATGTGTGTCCACTGCAGTAGTTTCATTTCCTCTTTTTTTCCCAAGCAATCTATTCCAAGCCTTGTTGAGATTATCTTGTGACAGGGTGGTCCAAGCATCAGCTAACATATAGCAGCAGTCTTTGAGATTAAGCTTTTTAGAAAACGCCACCACACTTTCTTCATCTTCAACCAACAATAAACGACGCAGGACTTCCTTCTTGTACATCTTTTTAAGCTTTGCTATAACACCCTGATCCATTGGTTGAATCAGTGCTGTTACATTGGGAGGCAGAAAAATTACTTTAAAATTTGCATCAACTGCATTCAATGTATCCTTCTCTGGATGAGATAGTGCATTGTCCAGTAGAAGAATTACTTTTCCAGTTTTCTTTTCTTGTTCTCTCAACCTCTTCACATTTGGGATGAACTGATTTGTATACCAATCAAGAAATATTTCACTATTCATCCAAGCACTCTTCTGTGCTTTGTAGGACAATGGGAGACATGTCACATTCTTTAAACAACGTGGTTTTTTGGCTTTGCCGATCATTAGCACCGGTAAACGATGACTTCCACTGGCATTCGCGGCTACCAAAATTGTTACTCTCTCTTTGCACTTTTTAAACCCAGGGGCAGCTGCTTCGCGCTGAGATGCAAGTGATTTTTGAGGCAATGATTTCCAGTATAAGCCAGTCTCATCGGCATTATACACATCATAGAGTGAATAACCTTCTTCTTCCAAAAAAGCCAAGAATGTTTCTTTAAAATTTTCAGCGGCAGTTGCATCGCTAGATAAAGATTCCCCTTGAATCTCCAGTTCTCGTATGCCATGACGAGATTTAAAGTTTCTTAACCATCCCTGGCTAGCCTTAAAGTCAGGAGGACCGTCAAGTTGACTGTTGAACTGAAGTGACTTTTCACACAATAGAGAGCCAGAGATAGGTTCCGATTTGCTTCTTCTTTGCAGACACCATATATACAAAGCCTCTTCCAATTTCAAATATTTCGCATTTCTCATGGTTTTACGTTTCTTCGACCCATTTTCACTATCCAATTTCGATGCAAAACTCATAATTTTATCCTTGTTACTTCTGATGTCAGAGACGGTAGCTTTCCCAACATTGAAAATCCTCGCAAGTGAAGACACAGTTTCACCTTTTCCTAGTCTCTTGATAATTTCTGTTTTCGTTTCAATTGACAAAACATAGCGGTTCCTTTTATATGCTTTAAGCCTACTGGAAGATGCCATATCGCACAGAGAAATACTTGTACACCAAAATTATTCTGCTGTAGTAGCAGACACAATTATTTTAAGTTGAACTGTCTGTTTAGCCAGTGTTCTGCCTAGAACGCACACGTACACTGGAGTGGTAAACCAGATATTAAATGACTTTATGATCTAACTGACTTCCTGTACGTAAGCGACCGACCATTACCCCAACCCATCCTCTACAAATTGTTCGCACACATTTGAAGCTTGCCGCATGAAAAGATTCAGAAATGTAGTCTAACGTGACCGGTGGCGATTTATTTTTTTTTTCTGGAAAAATTGTTCGGATAATTGGATGTTCGGATAATTGGGGTTCGGATAAATGGAGTTCTACTGTACATCAAATTGTTTGTAATTGAACAGACTACTATATTTAGATGTAAAATTAATATTTTAAAAATTTATATTGATGTGAGTTTTAACAAATTGAAGGAAAGCCAACAGGAAAAATACACACAAATTATAAACATGATATTTCACAAAGAAGACAAAAAAAAGTATTATCAGAACAATTAACAACAGTTATATTTTATTGTAGTCTGACCATTTCTGCATTATATGTTACATTTCCAAAACAATTCAACATTAAATAATAAAATTATGCAAATATTTGAAATGTTACATAACTAGGCTTTAAAAAAAAATATTCAAAAAAAAATCTTCCACTGAATACATTACAGTTATTATAGGTAGCTGCAACATCTTAGCTAAAATAATGAAATATGACGTCAGTAGACATATTTCTAGTGTAACACTGTATGATCACTAACACATAAGTAAAATCAGTTATGAGGGTGACATAATAAAGACTAAACACATCTTTATATATTTCCTACTAAGGCTTGTGGTATTCTGACAGACAATTCCTCATCATCATCATGTGACATATTCTTTCCAGAACGTTGTCTCCTTTACAGCTGCTCTGAATGCATCACGATTCTGGGCAAGTCGACCTGCATCAGCCAAAGACAGGTTCAGACTCTCTGTGATGTCCTGGGTCCACCGTCGTCTAGGTCGACCCCTTCCCCTTTTATATGACCGAAAAATTTCAGCTTCCTTATTGCGATGGTATTTAGGAGCCAATGTTCTTGTACGTTTAGTGAGTGCAGTACTTCTCTGTTGGTCTTTTTTTCTGTCCAGGGTATTCTCAACCTCCTTCTGTAGCATTTCATTTCGAATGATGTAACCTTTTTTTGCAACTGTTTTATTGAGTGTCCAAGTCTCGCGGCCCTATGTTGCTACTGGGAATATACATGCTCTGATCAGTTGTAACTTTGTTTCTTTGCTTGTGCCTTGCCATAGGTTTTTCGTCTGTATTAGTTTATGTGAAGCAATTGCAAGTCTTCTTTTAATTTCTACTGCACAGTCGCCAGAGCTGTTGATGATTGATCCTAAGTATTCGAATTCATTAACACTTTCCAGTTCTTCGTTATCAATTTCAATTTCTGGTTTGGTCTTTACTTTGTCTGTTGTCAATACTTTGGTCTTCTTGGTGTTTAGGTATAGATTCTGGGCCTCGCTGTGTTTTTTGGTGGACAGAATTAATTGTTCAAGTCCTTCTGGGTTGGTCGATAGGAGGACTGTGCCGTCAGCATATCTGATTTCCGGGATCTGGTACCCGCCGATGTTAAATGAGTCAAACTCTGTGTGTTCTTGGTCATCTCTTACGTTTCTCATGATATTCTCGGCATAAATGTTAAACAGGTAAGGGGAAAGGGTACAGCCTTGTCTTACTCCTTTCTGTACTTCAAATCATTCTGATGTTTCCCCCTCTATTCTTACGGCTGCCTGTTGTTCTTGGTACAGCAGTGCGATGAGTTGTATGAAGTGGTTTGGAAATCCCATATTTTTCATAATAGCCCATAACTGCTGATGTTGTACACAATCGAAAGCTTTGGTGTAATCAATGAAACAAGTATGCAGGTCAACGTTGAATTCTCTACACTTTTCTATGATGATCCTCATGTTGAATATATGATCTCTAGTGCCTCTACCTGGTCAAAAACCCGCCTGTACTTCGTTTATTTCTGTTTCTAGCTTTTGTTGCATCCTTTTCTTTATGATTTGTAATAGTATTTTGCTGGCATGGCTTATAAGAGCTATAGTTCTGTAGTTTGTGCACAGTTTCAGGTTGCCCTTTTTTTGGCAAGGGTATGTAAATTGATCTTTTCCATTCCTTGGGCCAAATTCCGCATTGCCAGATCTTGCAGCATAATGCATGGTATATACGAGCGCTGCTTTCTCCTCCTGCCTGTATCATTTCAGCTGTTATTTCATCACAACCAGGAGATTTTCCACTTTTCAAGTGTTTGATTGCGTTCTGGACTTCCTCTATGCTAGGTTCTGGTTCAAATATAAAGGTATGTTATAAGGCACTCGTAGGAAATAAAGAAGTAGAACACTAGACAACAGAAAAACAACAGACATGAGTGGCTTACCCAGGATTTGAACCCTGGACCTTCCGTGGAAGGTCCAGGGTTCAAATCCTGGGTAAGCCACTCATGTCTGTTGTTTTTCTGTTGTCTAGTGTTCTACTTCTTTATTTCCTACGAATGCCTTATAACATACCTTTATATTTGTTTCATATTAATTTACTGTTTACAGGTCTCGTGGTTTCCCTTCCTTATGTGTTATAAATAGGTTCTGGTTCACGTTCCGCTTCATTCATGATGTTGTTATCTGCCGCTTTGTTTATTTCCGTATACATTTCTTGACAGTACTCCTTCCATCTGTTCAGAATATCTTTACGTTCTGTTAGAGTGTTGCCTTTCTTGTCGTTTATTGCTCGAAGTGATGATTTAAAGTTGCTGTTCTTCAATGTTCTTACTTCAGAAAACATATTCTTACTCAATCCCTGTTTGCGCATTTCCTCTATTTTCCTGCAGGTGTCGTTTATGTATTGTTGTTTGTCTTGTCTGACTCGTTTTTTAATCTGCTTTGTGTATTCCTTGTACAACTCCTGATTTTCTGTATCTTTTTTGGACTTCATTTTTCTTCTCTCTACCACCAACTTCAGTGTTTCGTCTGAGATGTATTCTCATCTCTTTATACTTCTTTTAGGAATTAACCTGATATGATCTTTCTTTGGGAGACAGACGTCATCATCAGTTGATAAACTCTTTTAATACAAGATCCTTGCCCTGAGCAAGAGACATGCTGAAAAATCTGAAGCTCACTCGAACATCACCAGAGTTAAATACTGTGTTGTTGTGTTGCTCGTGGTTTGAGTATGGAATGTCAACTTGACCTACGCAGTGGTGTGTAGACATAGATTGAGTGTGTAATATGCGAATGATAGGAAGAGTTCGTGGTGTTGACAAATGTTCTTTTCTCACACTCATGTATGGCTGGAAGTCATCGACACCAACGACTGTGTACCTTTACTACAGTTTAATTGGACGTACACACTCGACAGCACAGATAGTGACAAATCACAGGTTGGCATAATACATCATGGTACAGTGGATAAATGGTCTTGCAATGTTACATGGGCACTCATGTAGAATAATAGTATAATGGACTGTCAATAGCCAAGCACTCAGTATTGCCCATATATATATATCATCTGAGTTTACTGACAAAGCACGTCAGATTATAAACAATATCCAAGATGACTTCTAGACCTAATCTCGTCTAGTGAAGATTCCTTAACATAATGTCCAGCACAGATTTTTCCATATAATCAAATTGAACCGCTAGCAATGGGTTCTCATGTGTAGCAGTGATCTCTGGACTAATCAAGCGATAATACGGGCATCCCTTTTCTCTTCTTGAAAGTCACTAAATGTTTTTACAAGATGGCTTCTCTCGTGAGCTGTCACTCACGTTTGGATACAGATAATGAATCTGTCTTAAAGTTAGTCATTCATTAAATGTTTCATTGCTCTGTAGATTCTATCATGATACAATTGACTGCATTCTACAGGATATAGTGCTGCTAGGAATCAGAGTCGTTTTCCATCTAGTTAAATGCATCCTCTCAGATGTACAAGTCATACCTATCGAAAAACGGTGGCTTCGTACGAGAGTTCAAAAGAGTATCTTTTATTACCTGCGTATCAGAAATATGATTCTGCCATTCCTTGGCAATAAGAATAAACACTGGGGTAAAGCATACACGATAGGTCTAGACGACTATCACTTTCCCCATAAATATAGAGATCACTTTTTCCCGGCGACAAGCCGACATAGCAAAACACAGCCCCCCCATGATCAGGGCGAAGCCAAAACACACCTCTCTAGAGACACATCCGCCGAACAGCCTTTGACCTCTCTAGAGACAAAAGAACATATAGTTCGACTTAGATATGTAAAGATATACAGATATAAGACAGACTCGTCCTACTCAGCCAAACAATACACATAAATTCAGGCCATAGATATTCTGAAGCAAGAACAATCTATTACTACCCAAACAAAGAATAAATCGCAGTAAAACTGGATTCATCCGCGGAGTTCGATCGAAAGAGACGACACAACTTTCAAGGGAAGTAACTCAATAATGACTTTTCCTTAAGCACTAAAAAGTATCTATTTTGTTTACAAAATATTTGCGAACATAACAAGTATACCAATGTATAATATTGTAAGATATCAAAGACTGCACGTAACAGTCTTACCACACCTCCCGGGAAAAAAAAAATGGAACATTTTTTTTTTTTGAAATACATCTAGGAGCAACGTACAATAGGCTCACAACGCATGAATAATGCGTAGATGAAAATATCAGGAGTAAATATAACGCCTAATATGAGGCTAAGTCGACTGGTGAGAATGTGTCTCATAAACTGAGAGAAATTATTTCTCTACAAGTATATTTTTCCAGGAAGGTGTCATCAAAGTATAATACAATTCTGGCAATTACACGATGCCTAAAAAATTCATACCATAGTTTCGTATTAGATATCTTACATTTATGATTTATGAAGAAAAATCATCAAAGCACAGCGGTGAATAAACATCAATGAACCGCTATGTAGTGATACAATCATTATATTATTAAATTACAAATGTGTATCTATTATGATATAGAAAAGGAACTACTATAGAACTAGACATATCAAGAATTCTAAGCCCTAATAGTTATGTGGAATCATGTGGGCATCTTGACAGAATGTCTGCCATCACATTATCTGATCCACGAATAGCTCGCACAGAGAAATGAAAAGGTTGAAGAGCAATTGCATATCGAGTAGACCTCGAGCTCTTCAAATTCTTACTCTGTATAGCAGTAAGAGCTTTTTGGTCGGTTTGTACTATGAAATGTGCGCCTAGAAGGAATCTCTCTAGTTTGAGGATCGACCAAACCATAGCTAATAGCTCATGGTCTAAAACCGAATAATTCCTTTCTGCCGCATTAAGTTTTCTGGAAATATACATTACAGGATGCAGAGTTCCAGAGTACTCTTGCATTAGTGCCGCTCCAATCCCAGTGGATGAAGCGTCACTACGAAGAACGAATGTCTTATCTTTAGTAGGTAGCACTAAAATAGGTGGTGTTGAAAACAATGTTTTAATCTTATCCAGAGAGCATTGGCATTCCTGAGACCAGTGGACCATATTAGGCGAACCTTTCTTTAGAAGTGTCGAAAGAGGTGCCATGATAGAGGATAGATTCTGAATGAATCTGCCATAAAATTGAATAAGACCTAACAGACTTCTCACCTGTTTTTTAGTCTTAGGGATCGAGATGTTAAGTATCTTACTAGTATTATGGTCCTCTGTCTTTAGGAAACCATGACCAACTCGGTGGCCTAGGAAAGAAATTTCGCTAAAACCAATATAGGCTTTAGAGGGTTTCGCTGTCAGGTTGTGCTCGCGCAAAGTAGACAGCAATTCATCTAACCCTGAATAGTGATCTTCCCAAGTATCGCTGAAAAGACAGATGTCGTCTAGATATGCAATGACATCTGACCGATAAGATAGGATTCGGCGCATCATGCGCACGAATGTAGCTGGTGCGTTCATAAGACCGAAAGGCATAAAATTCCATTGGAACAAACCTCTAGGTGTTGAAAAAGCCGTGAGAGGTTTGGCGCGTTCAGATAAAGGAACTTGCCAATATCCTTTAGACAAATCAAGTTTAGTGAAAAAATGAGATTTGGAGAGTCGAGTAAGTAGGTCTTCCAGTAAAGGCATAGGTTCGGCATCGAACTTCGTTACTTGATTCAATTTTCGATAGTCAACGCAAAGACGTATGTTATTGTCTTTTTTATGAACAATAACCATCGGCGAAGAATATGCAGAGGTGGATGGTTCGATTATTTTCAAATCTATCATCTCATCCAACTCTTTCTCAACCTGTGCTTGGAAATGTATAGGTATAGGATAAGGTCTAACCCTAATAGGAGTATGGTCAGTTAGAACAATGTCATGTTCAATGACATGCGTTTGTCCAGGGATGTCAGTGAGTACATCCTGAAATGTTTGCAACATAGTTGAAACTTGTCGCTGTTCTCCTAGAGACAAATCAGGAGAGACAGTAACGTTCTTCCATGATTCACTAGAATGGAGTGGGATCATTGGAAGAGGAAGATTTACATCTGAAAAACTTGTTTCCTCATCCTGTATCACGGACAGTGATGAGAAATGACCATGTTGTACTGGAGAATTGTCCGTTGCTTGGAAAATGGGTTGCAAATAATCCGGACGTTCATGGAATTCAGTAAGCATATTGATGTGGAAGGTTTTATGCTTCCCATCAATATTGACAATATAGTCGACATCGGAAATTTTCGATATTATATCGTACGGACCTTTCCAAGAAATAAGTAGTCTGTTTTCCCTACAAGGTAGTAATACAAATGCTTTGTCACCAGGACAAAGTTGTCGTAAGCATCTCTTCTTATTGGCAAATTGCCTTGCCTTCTGTTTCGCAAATTCAGAAGAAGAAGTTGCTAATTTGCATGCTTCGATAATCTTTTGTCTCAACGCGATGACATATTCGTAGGATGACTTTGTGTCATCGTCAATATTGTCAGCTGTTATGAGATCATGAAGCAGCGACATAGGGCCACGCGGACGCGCGCCAAAGACGAGTTCAAAGGGAGAAAATCCTGTATGTTCATTGGGTACCTCTCTGTAAGCGAAGAGGGCCGCAGGTAAAACTCTGTCCCAGTCTTGAGGATGATCCTCAGTTATCTTCCCTAGTAAGTTTTTAAGTGTTCTATTAAGGCGTTCGACCATACCATTAGACATTGGATGGTAGATACTACTTAAAGATCTATCTATCTGCAGAGTAGACATTACTTGAGACATGGTATCTGATATTAGTTGGGTGCCATGGTCTGACAATATCTCTCCGGGGGACCCCAGACGAGAAAATATAAGCCAAAGAGCATCTGCAATATCAGCAGTAGTAATGCTCTTCAGAGGAATAGCCTCTGGCCAACGTGTGCACATATCAACACACGTCAAGATAAACTGATGTCCTCTGGCAGACTTGATCTTAAATGGACCAATAATGTCTATGGCCATTTTTTGAAACGGCCGAATAGGAATGTCCGCCGCCTGAATGGGTGCAGCATGCCGTGGACCTTTGGATTTAACTTCCTGACATACTTTACAAGATCGACAATAAATCCGTATATCCTTGTTTACCAATGGCCAAAAGAAAGCCGCAAGTGTCTTTATTCGGATCACCTTTAGTTGCAAGAATGAAGAATTTCTTCAGAGTGGGATCATCTTCTTGCTGTTTTATAAACGAGTCACGAGAAATTACCAAGGGATCACCTTGGTTATGCACTTCATTATCTTCAGTAGATGAAGTTTGAGGCATATTAAGAGCCTGCGCTCTAGTGACTACAGCG
>JAMPIV010002766.1:0-123302 GCA_024509875.1 Oreohelix idahoensis | reverse complement strand
TTTTTTTTTTCCTCGCTTGAGGTCGCATATTTTTTTCTCGCATGAGGTCGCATTATCCCCGCCCAAACCCGGCCCTGGTCAAGACCACATGTCCCAACACAAGAAGACCCAATGACAACATGTGTCACCGTAGTGATCTTCTGTGTTCTCAAACAAGAGACCTAATGACACATGAATGTCACTGTACCGGTCCCTGTGTGTAGACACATGATCCTAGCCAAAGGCCAGATATTAGGGCGTTGGGTCTTCACAGCATTATTTGCGCTGTGTATTTTTTTTTTCCTCGCTTGAGGTCGCATATTTTTTCCTCGCATGAGGTCGCATTTACCCACCCAAACCCGGCCCTGGTCAAGACCACATGTCCCAACACTTTTTTTTTTCCTCGCTTGAGGTCGCATATTTTTTCCTCGCATGAGGTCGCATTATCCCCGCCCAAACCCGGCCCTGGTCAAGACCACATGTCCCAACACAAGAAGACCCAATGACAACATGTGTCACCGTAGTGATCTTCTGTGTTCTCACACAAGAGACCTAATGACACATGAATGTCACTGTACCGGTCCCTGCGTGTAGACACATGATCCTAGCCAAAGGCCAGATATTAGGGCGTTGGGTCTTCACAGCATTATTTGCGCTGTACAAAGCGTATTTTTTTTTTTTTTTTTTTTTCCTCGCTTGAGGTCGCATATTTTTTCCTCGCATGAGGTCGCATTATCCCCGCCCAAACCCGGCCCTGGTCAAGACCACATGTCCCAACACAAGAAGACCCAATGACAACATGTGTCACCGTAGTGATCTTCTGTGTTCTCACACAAGAGACCTAATGACACATGAATGTCACTGAACCGGTCCCTGCGTGTGGACACATGATCCTAGCTAAAGGCCAGATATTAGGGCGTTGGGTCTTCACAGCATTATTTGCGCTGTACAAATCGAAAACACGTCTGTCTTTTTTTTTCCTCGCTTGAGGTCGCATATTTTTTCCTCGCATGAGGTCGCATTATCCCCGCCCAAACCCGGCCCTGGTCAAGACCACATGTCCCAACACAAGAAGACCCAATGACAACATGTGTCACCGTAGTGATCTTCTGTGTTCTCACACAAGAGACCTAATGACACATGAATGTCACTGTACCGGTCCCTGCGTGTAGACACATGATCCTAGCCAAAGGCCAGATATTAGGGCGTTGGGTCTTCACAGCATTATTTGCGCTGTACAAAGCGAAATTTTTTTTTTTCCTCGCTTGAGGTCGCATATTTTTTCCTCACATGAGGTCGCATTAGTACCCGCCCAAACCCGGCCCGGTCAAGACCACATGTCCCAACACAAGAAGACCCAATGACAATCTGTGTCACTGTAGTGATCTTCTGTGTTCTCACACAAGAGACCTAATGACACATGAATGTCACTGTACCGGTCCCTGTGTGTAGACACATGATCCTAGCCAAAGGCCAGATATTAGGGCGTTGGGTCTTCACAGCATTATTTGCGCTGTGTATTTTTTTTTTCACGCTTGAGGTCGCATATTTTTTTCCTCGCATGAGGTCGCATTTACCCACCCAAACCCGGCCCTCGTCAAGACCACATGTCCCAACACTTTTTTTTTTTTTTCTCGCTTGAGGTCGCATATTTTTTCCTCGCATGAGGTCGCATTATCCCCGCCCAAACCCGGCCCTGGTCAAGACCACATGTCCCAACACAAGAAGACCCAATGACAACATGTGTCACCGTAGTGATCTTCTGTGTTCTCACACAAGAGACCTAATGACACATGAATGTCACTGTACCGGTCCCTGCGTGTAGACACATGATCCTAGCTAAAGGCCCGATATTAGGGCGTTGGGTCTTCACAGCATTATTTGCGCTGTACAAAGCGAAAACACGTCTGTCTTTTTTTTTTTCCTCGCTTGAGGTCGCATATTTTTTCCTCGCATGAGGTCGCATTATCCCCGCCCAAACCCGGCCCTGGTCAAGACAACATGTCCCAACACAAGAAGTCCCAATGACAACATGTGTCACCGTAGTGATCTTCTGTGTTCTCACACAAGAGACCTAATGACACATGAATGTCACTGTACCGGTCCCTGCGTGTAGACCCATGATCCTAGCCAAAGGCCAGATATTAGGGCGTTGGGTCTTCACAGCATTATTTGCGCTGTACAAAGCGAAATTTTTTTTTTTTTCCCCTCGCTTGAGGTCGCATATTTTTTTCTCGCATGAGGTCGCATTATCCTTGCCCAAACCCGGCCCTGGTCAAGACCACATGTCCCAACACAAGAAGACCCAATGACAACATGTGTCACTGTAGTGATCCTCTGTGTTCTCACACAAAGGACCTAATGACACATGAATGTCACTGTACCGGTCCCTGCGTCTAGACACATGATCCTAGCCAAAGGCCAGATATTAGGGCGTTGGGTCTTCACAGCATTATTTGAGCTGTGTATTTTTTTTTTCCCTCGCTTGAGGTCGCAAAATTTTTCTCGCATGAGGTCGCATTTACCCACCCAAACCCGGCCCTGGTCAAGACCACATGTCCCAACACTTTTTTTTTTTTTTTCCTCGCTTGAGGTCGCATATTTTTTCCTCGCATGAGGTCGCATTATCCCCGCCCAACCCCGGCCCTGGTCAAGACCACATGTCCCAACACAAGAAGACCCAATGACAACATGTGTCACCGTAGTGATCTTCTGTGTTCTCACACAAGAGACCTAATGACACATGAATGTCACTGTACCGGTCCCTGCGTGTAGACACATGATCCTAGCCAAAGGCCAGATATTAGGGCGTTGGGTCTTCACAGCATTATTTGCGCTGTACAAAGCGAATTTTTTTTTTTTTTTTTTTTTCCTCGCTTGAGGTCGCATATTTTTTCCTCGCATGAGGTCGCATTAGTACCCGCCCAAACCCGGCCCTGGTCAAGACCACATGTCCCAACACAAGAAGACCCAATGACAACATGTGTCACCGTAGTGATCTTCTGTGTTCTCACACAAGAGACCTAATGACACATGAATGTCACTGAACCGGTCCCTGCGTGTGGACACATGATCCTAGCTAAAGGCCAGATATTAGGGCGTTGGATCTTCACAGCATTATTTGCGCTGTACAAAGCGAAAACACGTCTGTCTTTTTTTTTTCCTCGCTTGAGGTCGCATATTTTTTCCTCGCATGAGGTCGCATTATCCCCGCCCAAACCCGGCCCTGGTCAAGACCACATGTCCCAATACAAGAAGACCCAATGACAACATGTGTCACCGTAGTGATCTTCAGTGTTCTCACAGAAGAGACCTAATGACACATGAATGTCACTGTACCGGTCCCTGCGTGTAGACACATGATCCTAGCCAAAGGCCAGATATTAGGGCGTTGGGTCTTCACAGCATTATTTGCGCTGTACAAAGCTTTTTTTATTTTTTTTTCCTCGCTTGAGGTCGCATATTTTTTCCTCGCATGAGGTCGCATTAGTACCCGCCCAAACCCGGCCCCGGTCAAGACCACATGTCCCAACACAAGAAGACCCAATGACAAACTGTGTCACTGTAGTGATCTTCTGTGTTCTCACACAAGAGACCTAATGACACATGAATGTCACTGTACCGGTCCCTGTGTGGAGACACATGATCCTAGCCAAAGGCCAGATATTAGGGCGTTGGGTCTTCACAGCATTATTTCCGCTGTGTAAAGCGAAAACACGTCTGTCTTTTTTTTTTTCCCTCGCTTGAGGTCGCATATTTTTTCCTCGCATGAGGTCGCATTATCCCCGCCCAAACCCGGCCGTGGTCAAGACCACATGTCCCAACACAAGAAGACCCAATGACAACATGTGTCACCGTAGTGATCTTCTGTGTTCTCACACAAGAGACCTAATGACACATGAATGTCACTGTACCGGTCCCTGCGTGTAGACACATGATCCTAGCCAAAGGCCAGATATTAGGGCGTTGGGTCTTCACAGCATTATTTGCGCTGTACAAAGCGAAATTTTTTTTTTTTTTTTTCCTCGCTTGAGGTCGCATATTTTTTCCTCGCATGAGGTCGCATTAGTACCCGCCCAAACCCGGCCCTGGTCAAGACCACATGTCCCAACACAAGAAGACCCAATGACAACATGTGTCACCGTAGTGATCTTCTGTGTTCTCACACAAGAGACCTAATGACACATGAATGTCACTGAACCGGTCCCTGCGTGTGGACACATGATCCTAGCTAAAGGCCAGATATTAGGGCGTTGGATCTTCACAGCATTATTTGCGCTGTACAAAGCGAAAACACGTCTGTCTTTTTTTTTTCCTCGCTTGAGGTCGCATATTTTTTCCTCGCATGAGGTCGCATTATCCCCGCCCAAACCCGGCCCTGGTCAAGACCACATGTCCCAACACAAGAAGACCCAATGACAACATGTGTCACCGTAGTGATCTTCAGTGTTCTCACAGAAGAGACCTAATGACACATGAATGTCACTGTACCGGTCCCTGCGTGTAGACACATGATCCTAGCCAAAGGCCAGATATTAGGGCGTTGGGTCTTCACAGCATTATTTGCGCTGTACAAAGCTTTTTTTTTTTTTTTCCTCGCTTGAGGTCGCATATTTTTTCCTCGCATGAGGTCGCATTAGTACCCGCCCAAACCCGGCCCCGGTCAAGACCACATGTCCCAACACAAGAAGACCCAATGACAAACTGTGTCACTGTAATGATCTTCTGTGTTATCACACAAGAGACCTAATGACACATGAATGTCACTGTACCGGTCCCTGTGTGTAGACACATGATCCTAGCCAAAGGCCAGATATTAGGGCGTTGGGTCTTCACAGCATTATTTGCGCTGTGTATTTTTTTTTTCCTCGCTTGAGGTCGCATATTTTTTCCTCGCATGAGGTCGCATTTACCCACCCAAACCCGGCCCTGGTCAAGACCACATGTCCCAACACTTTTTTTTCCCCTCGCTTGAGGTCGCATATTTTTTCCTCGCATGAGGTCGCATTATCCCCGCCCAAACCCGGCCCTGGTCAAGACCACATGTCCCAACACAAGAAGACCCAATGACAACATGTTTCACCGTAGTGATCTTCTGTGTTCTCACACAAGAGACCTAATGACACATGAATGTCACTGTACCGGTCCCTGCGTGTAGACACATGATCCTAGCTAAAGGCCAGATATTAGGGCGTTGGGTCTTCACAGCATTATTTGCGCTGTACAAAGCGGAAACACGTCTGTCTTTTTTTTTTTCCTCACTTGAGGTCGCATATTTTTTCCTCGCATGAGGTCGCATTATCCCCGCCCAAACCCGGCCCCGGTCAAGACCACATGTCCAACACAAGAAGACCCACTGACAACATGTGTCACCGTAGTGATCTTCTGTGTTCTCACACAAGAGACCTAATGACACATGAATGTCACTGTACCGGTCCCTGCGTCTAGACACATGATCCTAGCCAAAGGCCAGATATTAGGGCGTTGGGTCTTCACAGCATTATTTGAGCTGTGTATTTTTTTTTCCCTCGCTTGAGGTCGCATATTTTTTCCTCGCATGAGGTCGCATTTACCCACCCAAACCCGGCCCTGGTCAAGACCACATGTCCCAACACTTTTTTTTTTTTTTTTCCTCGCTTGAGGTCGCATATTTTTTCCTCGCATGAGGTCGCATTATCCCCGCCCAAACCCGGCCCTGGTCAAGACCACATGTCCCAACACAAGAAGACCCAATGACAACATGTGTCACCGTAGTGATCTTCTGTGTTCTCACACAAGAGACCTAATGACACATGAATGTCACTGTACCGGTCCCTGCGTGTAGACACATGATCCTAGCTAAAGGCCAGATATTAGGGCGTTGGGTCTTCACAGCATTATTTGCGCTGTACAAAGCGAAAACACGTCTGTCTTTTTTTTTTCCTCGCTTGAGGTCGCATATTTTTTCCTCGCATGAGGTCGCATTATCCCCGCCCAAACCCGGCCCTGGTCAAGACCACATGTCCCAACACAAGAAGACCCAATGACAACATGTGTCACCGTAGTGATCTTCTGTGTTCTCACACAAGAGACCTAATGACACATGAATGTCACTGTACCGGTCCCTGCGTGTAGACACATGATCCTAGCCAAAGGCCAGATATTAGGGCGTTGGGTCTTCACAGCATTATTTGCGCTGTACAAAGCGAAATTTTTTTTTTTTTTTTTTTCCTCGCTTGAGGTCGCAGATTTTTTCCTCGCATGAGGTCGCATTAGTACCCGCCCAAACCCGGCCCTGGTCAAGACCACATGTCCCAACACAAGAAGACCCAATGACAAACTGTGTCACTGTAGTGATCCTCTGTGTTCTCACACAAGGGACCTAATGACACATGAATGTCACTGTACAGGTCCCTGTGTCTAGACACATGATCCTAGCCAAAGGCCAGATATTAGGGCGTTGGGTCTTCACAGCATTATTTGCGCTGTACAAAGCGAAATTTTTTATTTTTTTTTCCTCGCTTGAGGTCGCATATTTTTTCCCCGCATGAGGTCGCATTATCCCCGCCCTAACCCGGCCCTGGTCAAGACCACATGTCCCAACACAAGAAGACCCAATGACAACATGTGTCACCGTAGTGATCCTCTGTGTTCTCACACAAGAGACCTAATGACACATGAATGTCACTGTATCGGTCCCTGTGTCTAGACACATGATCCCAGCCAAAAGCCGGATTCTAGGCATTGGGTTGTACAGCGTTATTTGCGCTGTACAAAGCGAAATTTTTTTTTTTTTTTCCTCGCTTGAGGTCGCATATTTTTTCCTCGCATGAGGTCGCATTGTCCCCGCCCAAACCCGGCTCTGGTCAAGACCACATGTTCCAACACTAGAAGACCCAGTGACAAAATGTGTCACCCAGTGATCCTCTGTGTTCTCACACAAGGGACCTAATGACACATGAATGTCACTGTACCGGTCCCTGTGTGTAGACACATGATCCCAGCCAAAAGCCGGATTCTAGGCATTGGGTTGTACAGCGTTATTTGCGCTGTACAAAGCGAAATATTTTTTTTTTTCCTCGCTTGAGGTCGCATATTTTTTCCTCGCATGAGGTCGCATTAGTACCCGCCCAAACCCGGCCCCGGTCACATGTCCCGCATTAGTACCCGCCCAAACCCGACCCTGGTCAAGACCACATGTCCCAACACAAGAAGACCCAATGACAAACTGTGTCACTGTAGTGATCTTCTGTGTTCTCACACAAGAGACCTAATGACACATGAATGTCACTGTACCGGTCCCTGTGTCTAGACACATGATCCCAGCCAAAGGCCAGATATTAGGGCATTGGGTTTCACAGCGTTATTTGCGCTGTACAAAGCGAATTTTTTTTTTTTTTTTTTTTTAATTTTTTTTAATTTTTTTTTTCCTCGCTTGAGGTCGCATATTTTTTCCTCGCATGAGGTCGCATTATCCCCGCCCAAACCCGGCTCTGGTCAAGACCACATGTTCCAACACTAGAAGACCCAGTGACAAAATGTGTCACCCAGTGATCCTCTGTGTTCTCACACAAGGGACCTAATGACACATGAATGTCACTGTACCGGTCCCTGTGTGTAGACACATGATCCCAGCCAAAAGCCGGATTCTAGGCATTGGGTTGTACAGCGTTATTTGCGCTGTACAAAGCGAAATTATTTTTTTTTTCCTCGCTTGAGGTCGCATATTTTTTCCTCGCATGAGGTCGCATTAGTACCCGCCCAAACCCGGCCCCGGTCACAGGCCCCTTTTTTTTTTTTTTTTTTTTTTTTCCCTCGCTTGAGGTCGCATATTTTTTCCTCGCATGAGGTCGCATTAGTACCCGCCCAAACCCGACCCTGGTCAAGGCCACATGTCCCAACACAAGAAGACCCAATGACAAACTGTGTCACTGTAGTGATCTTCTGTGTTCTCACACAAGAGACCTAATGACACATGAATGTCACTGTACCGGTCCCTGTGTCTAGACACATGATCCCAGCCAAAGGCCAGATATTAGGGCATTGGGTTTCACAGCGTTATTTGCGCTGTACAAAGCGAAATTTTTTTTTTTTTTTTTTTTTTTTTTTTCCTCGCTTGAGGTCGCATATTTTTTTCCTCGCATGAGGTCGCATTATCCCCGCCCAAACCCGGCTCTGGTCAAGACCACATGTTCCAACACTAGAAGACCCAGTGACAAAATGTGTCACCCAGTGATCCTCTGTGTTCTCACACAAGGGACCTAATGACACATGAATGTCACTGTACCGGTCCCTGTGTGTAGACACATGATCCCAGCCAAAAGCCGGATTCTAGGCATTGGGTTGTACAGCGTTATTTGCGCTGTACAAAGCGAAATTATTTTTTTTTCCTCGCTTGAGGTCGCATATTTTTTCCTCGCATGAGGTCGCATTAGTACCCGCCCAAACCCGGCCCCGGTCACATGTCCCTTTTTTTTTTTTTTTTTTTTTTCCCTCGCTTGAGGTCGCATATTTTTTCCTCGCATGAGGTCGCATTAGTACCCGCCCAAACCCGACCCTGGTCAAGACCACATGTCCCAACACAAGAAGACCCAATGACAAACTGTGTCACTGTAGTGATCTTCTGTGTTCTCACACAAGAGACCTAATGACACATGAATGTCACTGTACCGGTCCCTGTGTCTAGACACATGATCCCAGCCAAAGGCCAGATATTAGGGCATTGGGTTTCACAGCGTTATTTGCGTTGTACAAAGCGAAATTTTTTTTTTTTTTTTTTTTTTTTTTTTTTTTTTTTTTTTCCTCGCTTGAGGTCGCATATTTTTTTCCTCGCATGAGGTCGCATTATCCCCGCCCAAACCCGGCTCTGGTCAAGACCACATGTTCCAACACTAGAAGACCCAGTGACAAAATGTGTCACCCAGTGATCCTCTGTGTTCTCACACAAGGGACCTAATGACACATGAATGTCACTGTACCGGTCCCTGTGTGTAGACACATGATCCCAGCCAAAAGCCGGATTCTAGGCATTGGGTTGTACAGCGTTATTTGCGCTGTACAAAGCGAAATTTTTTTTTTTTTTTTCCTCGCTTGAGGTCGCATATTTTTTCCTCGCATGAGGTCGCATTAGTACCCGCCCAAACCCGGCCCCGGTCACATGTCCCAGGTCGCATTAGTACCCGCCCAAACCCGACCCTGGTCAAGACCACATGTCCCAACACAAGAAGACCCAATGACAAACTGTGTCACTGTAGTGATCTTCTGTGTTCTCACACAAGAGACCTAATGACACATGAATGTCACTGTACCGGTCCCTGTGTCTAGACACATGATCCCAGCCAAAGGCCAGATATTAGGGCATTGGGTTTCACAGCGTTATTTGCGCTGTACAAAGCGAATTTTTTTTTTTTTTTTTTTTTTTTTTCCTCGCTTGAGGTCGCATATTTTTTCCTCGCATGAGGTCGCATTGTCCCCGCCCAAACCCGGCTCTGGTCAAGACCACATGTTCCAACACTAGAAGACCCAGTGACAAAATGTGTCACCCAGTGATCCTCTGTGTTCTCACACAAGGGACCTAATGACACATGAATGTCACTGTACCGGTCCCTGTGTGTAGACACATGATCCCAGCCAAAAGCCGGATTCTAGGCATTGGGTTGTACAGCGTTATTTGCGCTGTACAAAGCGAAATATTTTTTTTTTTCCTCGCTTGAGTTCGCATATTTTTTTCCTCGCATGAGGTCGCATTAGTACCCGCCCAAACCCGGCCCCGGTCAGCTGTCCCTTTTTTTTTTTTTTTTTTTTTTTTCCCTCGCTTGAGGTCGCATATTTTTTCCTCGCATGAGGTCGCATTAGTACCCGCCCAAACCCGACCCTGGTCAAGACCACATGTCCCAACACAAGAAGACCCAATGACAAACTGTGTCACTGTAGTGATCTTCTGTGTTCTCACACAAGAGACCTAATGACACATGAATGTCACTGTACCGGTCCCTGTGTCTAGACACATGATCCCAGCCAAAGGCCAGATATTAGGGCATTGGGTTTCACAGCGTTATTTGCGCTGTACAAAGCGAAATTTTTTTTTTTTTTTTTTTTTTTTTTTTTTTTTTTTTTTTTTTCCTCGCTTGAGGTCGCATATTTTTTTCCTCGCATGAGGTCGCATTATCCCCGCCCAAACCCGGCTCTGGTCAAGACCACATGTTCCAACACTAGAAGACCCAGTGACAAAATGTGTCACCCAGTGATCCTCTGTGTTCTCACACAAGGGACCTAATGACACATGAATGTCACTGTACCGGTCCCTGTGTGTAGACACATGATCCCAGCCAAAAGCCGGATTCTAGGCATTGGGTTGTACAGCGTTATTTGCGCTGTACAAAGCGAAATTATTTTTTTTTTCCTCGCTTGAGGTCGCATATTTTTTCCTCGCATGAGGTCGCATTAGTACCCGCCCAAACCCGGCCCCGGTCACATGTCCCTTTTTTTTTTTTTTTTTTTTTTTTCCCTCGCTTGAGGTCGCATATTTTTTCCTCGCATGAGGTCGCATTAGTACCCGCCCAAACCCGACCCTGGTCAAGACCACATGTCCCAACACAAGAAGACCCAATGACAAACTGTGTCACTGTAGTGATCTTCTGTGTTCTCACACAAGAGACCTAATGACACATGAATGTCACTGTACCGGTCCCTGTGTCTAGACACATGATCCCAGCCAAAGGCCAGATATTAGGGCATTGGGTTTCACAGCGTTATTTGCGCTGTACTTCATTTTTTTTTTTTTCCGCGCTTGAGGTCGCATATTTTTTCCTCGCATGAGGTCGCATTATCCCCGCCCAAACCCGGCCCTGGTCAAGACCACATGTCCCAACACAAGAAGACCCAATGACAAAATGTGTCACCCAGTGATCCTCTGTGTTCTCACACAAGGGACCTAATGACACATGAATGTCACTGTACCGGTCCCTGTGTGTAGACACATGATCCCAGCCAAAAGCCGGATTCTAGGCATTGGGTTGTACAGCGTTATTTGCGCTGTACAAAGCGAAATTATTTTTTTTTCCTCGCTTGAGGTCGCATATTTTTTCCTCGCATGAGGTCGCATTAGTACCCGCCCAAACCCGGCCCCGGTCACATGTCCCTTTTTTTTTTTTTTTTTTTTTTTTTCCCTCGCTTGAGGTCGCATATTTTTTCCTCGCATGAGGTCGCATTAGTACCCGCCCAAACCCGACCCTGGTCAAGACCACATGTCCCAACACAAGAAGACCCAATGACAAACTGTGTCACTGTAGTGATCTTCTGTGTTCTCACACAAGAGACCTAATGACACATGAATGTCACTGTACCGGTCCCTGTGTCTAGACACATGATCCCAGCCAAAGGCCAGATATTAGGGCATTGGGTTTCACAGCGTTATTTGCGCTGTACAAAGCGAAATTTTTTTTTTTTTTTTTTTTTTTTTTTTTCCTCGCTTGAGGTCGCATATTTTTTTCCTCGCATGAGGTCGCATTATCCCCGCCCAAACCCGGCTCTGGTCAAGACCACATGTTCCAACACTAGAAGACCCAGTGACAAAATGTGTCACCCAGTGATCCTCTGTGTTCTCACACAAGGGACCTAATGACACATGAATGTCACTGTACCGGTCCCTGTGTGTAGACACATGATCCCAGCCAAAAGCCGGATTCTAGGCATTGGGTTGTACAGCGTTATTTGCGCTGTACAAAGCGAAATTATTTTTTTTTTCCTCGCTTGAGGTCGCATATTTTTTCCTCGCATGAGGTCGCATTAGTACCCGCCCAAACCCGGCCCCGGTCACATGTCCCTTTTTTTTTTTTTTTTTTTTTTTTCCCTCGCTTGAGGTCGCATATTTTTTCCTCGCATGAGGTCGCATTAGTACCCGCCCAAACCCGACCCTGGTCAAGACCACATGTCCCAACACAAGAAGACCCAATGACAAACTGTGTCACTGTAGTGATCTTCTGTGTTCTCACACAAGAGACCTAATGACACATGAATGTCACTGTACCGGTCCCTGTGTCTAGACACATGATCCCAGCCAAAGGCCAGATATTAGGGCATTGGGTTTCACAGCGTTATTTGCGCTGTACAAAGCGAAATTTTTTTTTTTTTTTTTTTTTTCCTCGCTTGAGGTCGCATATTTTTTCCTCGCATGAGGTCGCATTGTCCCCGCCCAAACCCGGCTCTGGTCAAGACCACATGTTCCAACACTAGAAGACCCAGTGACAAAATGTGTCACCCAGTGATCCTCTGTGTTCTCACACAAGGGACCTAATGACACATGAATGTCACTGTACCGGTCCCTGTGTGTAGACACATGATCCCAGCCAAAAGCCGGATTCTAGGCATTGGGTTGTACAGCGTTATTTGCGCTGTACAAAGCGAAATTATTTTTTTTTTCCTCGCTTGAGGTCGCATATTTTTTCCTCGCATGAGGTCGCATTAGTACCCGCCCAAACCCGGCCCCGGTCACATGTCCCTTTTTTTTTTTTTTTTTCCCCTCGCTTGAGGTCGCATATTTTTTCCTCGCATGAGGTCGCATTAGTACCCGCCCAAACCCGACCCTGGTCAAGACCACATGTCCCAACACAAGAAGACCCAATGACAAACTGTGTCACTGTAGTGATCTTCTGTGTTCTCACACAAGAGACCTAATGACACATGAATGTCACTGTACCGGTCCCTGTGTCTAGACACATGATCCCAGCCAAAGGCCAGATATTAGGGCATTGGGTTTCACAGCGTTATTTGCGCTGTACAAAGCGAAATTTTTTTTTTTTTTTTTTTTTTTTCCTCGCTTGAGGTCGCATATTTTTTCCTCGCATGAGGTCGCATTGTCCCCGCCCAAACCCGGCTCTGGTCAAGACCACATGTTCCAACACTAGAAGACCCAGTGACAAAATGTGTCACCCAGTGATCCTCTGTGTTCTCACACAAGGGACCTAATGACACATGAATGTCACTGTACCGGTCCCTGTGTGTAGACACATGATCCCAGCCAAAAGCCGGATTCTAGGCATTGGGTTGTACAGCGTTATTTGCGCTGTACAAAGCGAAATTATTTTTTTTTTCCTCGCTTGAGGTCGCATATTTTTTCCTCGCATGAGGTCGCATTAGTACCCGCCCAAACCCGGCCCCGGTCACATGTCCCTTTTTTTTTTTTTTTTTTTTTTTCCCTCGCTTGAGGTCGCATATTTTTTCCTCGCATGAGGTCGCATTAGTACCCGCCCAAACCCGACCCTGGTCAAGACCACATGTCCCAACACAAGAAGACCCAATGACAAACTGTGTCACTGTAGTGATCTTCTGTGTTCTCACACAAGAGACCTAATGACACATGAATGTCACTGTACCGGTCCCTGTGTCTAGACACATGATCCCAGCCAAAGGCCAGATATTAGGGCATTGGGTTTCACAGCGTTATTTGCGCTGTACAAAGCGAAATTTTTTTTTTTTTTTTTTTTTTTTTTCCTCGCTTGAGGTCGCATATTTTTTCCTCGCATGAGGTCGCATTATCCCCGCCCAAACCCGGCTCTGGTCAAGACCACATGTCCCAACACTAGAAGACCCAGTGACAAAATGTGTCACCCAGTGATCCTCTGTGTTCTCACACAAGGGACCTAATGACACATGAATGTCACTGTACCGGTCCCTGTGTGTAGACACATGATCCCAGCCAAAAGCCGGATTCTAGGCATTGGGTTGTACAGCGTTATTTGCGCTGTACAAAGCGAAATTATTTTTTTTTTCCTCGCTTGAGGTCGCATATTTTTTCCTCGCATGAGGTCGCATTAGTACCCGCCCAAACCCGGCCCCGGTCACATGTCCCTTTTTTTTTTTTTTTTTTTTTTCCCTCGCTTGAGGTCGCATATTTTTTCCTCGCATGAGGTCGCATTAGTACCCGCCCAAACCCGACCCTGGTCAAGACCACATGTCCCAACACAAGAAGACCCAATGACAAACTGTGTCACTGTAGTGATCTTCTGTGTTCTCACACAAGAGACCTAATGACACATGAATGTCACTGTACCGGTCCCTGTGTCTAGACACATGATCCCAGCCAAAGGCCAGATATTAGGGCATTGGGTTTCACAGCGTTATTTGCGCTGTACAAAGCGAATTTTTTTTTTTTTTTTTTTTTTAATTTTTTTTAATTTTTTTTTTCCTCGCTTGAGGTCGCATATTTTTTCCTCGCATGAGGTCGCATTATCCCCGCCCAAACCCGGCTCTGGTCAAGACCACATGTTCCAACACTAGAAGACCCAGTGACAAAATGTGTCACCCAGTGATCCTCTGTGTTCTCACACAAGGGACCTAATGACACATGAATGTCACTGTACCGGTCCCTGTGTGTAGACACATGATCCCAGCCAAAAGCCGGATTCTAGGCATTGGGTTGTACAGCGTTATTTGCGCTGTACAAAGCGAAATTTTTTTTTTTTTTTTTCCTCGCTTGAGGTCGCATATTTTTTCCTCGCATGAGGTCGCATTAGTACCCGCCCAAACCCGGCCCCGGTCACATGTCCCTTTTTTTTTTTTTTTTTTTTTTTTTCCCTCGCTTGAGGTCGCATATTTTTTCCTCGCATGAGGTCGCATTAGTACCCGCCCAAACCCGACCCTGGTCAAGACCACATGTCCCAACACAAGAAGACCCAATGACAAACTGTGTCACTGTAGTGATCTTCTGTGTTCTCACACAAGAGACCTAATGACACATGAATGTCACTGTACCGGTCCCTGTGTCTAGACACATGATCCCAGCCAAAGGCCAGATATTAGGGCATTGGGTTTCACAGCGTTATTTGCGCTGTACAAAGCGAAATTTTTTTTTTTTTTTTTTTTTCCTCGCTTGAGGTCGCATATTTTTTTCCTCGCATGAGGTCGCATTATCCCCGCCCAAACCCGGCTCTGGTCAAGACCACATGTTCCAACACTAGAAGACCCAGTGACAAAATGTGTCACCCAGTGATCCTCTGTGTTCTCACACAAGGGACCTAATGACACATGAATGTCACTGTACCGGTCCCTGTGTGTAGACACATGATCCCAGCCAAAAGCCGGATTCTAGGCATTGGGTTGTACAGCGTTATTTGCGCTGTACAAAGCGAAATTATTTTTTTTTTTCCTCGCTTGAGGTCGCATATTTTTTCCTCGCATGAGGTCGCATTAGTACCCGCCCAAACCCGGCCCCGGTCACATGTCCCTTTTTTTTTTTTTTTTTTTTTTTTTTTTTCCCTCGCTTGAGGTCGCATATTTTTTCCTCGCATGAGGTCGCATTAGTACCCGCCCAAACCCGGCCCCGGTCACATGTCCTTTTTTTTTTTTTTTTTTTTTTTTTTTCCCTCGCTTGAGGTCGCATATTTTTTCCTCGCATGAGGTCGCATTAGTACCCGCCCAAACCCGACCCTGGTCAAGACCACATGTCCCAACACAAGAAGACCCAATGACAAACTGTGTCACTGTAGTGATCTTCTGTGTTCTCACACAAGAGACCTAATGACACATGAATGTCACTGTACCGGTCCCTGTGTCTAGACACATGATCCCAGCCAAAGGCCAGATATTAGGGCATTGGGTTTCACAGCGTTATTTGCGCTGTACAAAGCTTTTTTTTTTTTTTTTTTTTTTTTTTTTTTTTTCCTCGCTTGAGGTCGCATATTTTTTCCTCGCATGAGGTCGCATTATCCCCGCCCAAACCCGGCCCTGGTCAAGACCACATGTCCCAACACAAGAAGACCCAATGACAACATGTGTCACCGTAGTGATCTTCTGTGTTCTCACACATTTTTTTTTTTTTTCCTCGCTTGAGGTCGCATATTTTTTCCTCGCATGAGGTCGCATTATCCCCGCCCAAACCGGGCCCTGGTCAAGACCACATGTCCCAACACAAGAAGACCCAATGACAACATGTGTCACCGTAGTGATCTTCTGTGTTCTCACACAAGAGACCTAATGACACATGAATGTCACTGTACCGGTCCCTGTGTCTAGACACATGATCCCAGCCAAAGGCCAGATATTAGGGCATTGGGTTTCACAGCGTTATTTGCGCTGTACAAAGCGAAAACACGTCTGTCCCGAAGCAGAAGTCATTTAGCGGCCACATAGTGACTGATGTTACTCCAAGTTGAGCTTTGAAGTCAGTAGAGAGGTTAAGTGTGAAATTATGCTTCATGAAATTTTACTGGGTAATGATGTGCGGATATATTTTGTTGACATGGGAAATAAAAAAAGTGTGAGTTTGTGATTTTTGACTAAGGGAGCCTACTCTGTAAGTGCGCCCCTTTAGAAAAGTATTAAATTGTGAGTATAAAAACTGGGCACGTAACTAGTTATGCTTTACGATTGTTAAATAATGTTATACAATGGTAGTAAGGGGAATAATGATATACGGAATGGGGAATTAATTAGCAAAGGGAGGTAGAAATATTATGGTGTCCCTTGTCTCAGTGAATGTTGTTTTTGGATAAGAATCTGTGAACGAAGTAAGATGCACGAGATTATGAAGTCCATGACAATGAATGAGTTGTGAGCTTATGAAATTGTAATAGGAAATCGAGGAAAATAGGTTAGTTGGATTTGAGATGTCAAACGTAGCAGTAGCAAAGGTTTGGGAATATTTTCTTCCATGTGTTTAAAATGTTAGAATGGTGAGCACCACAAGGAAGATCTACGAACAACAAGCCATAGTTTTGGTTGGCTCTTGTGTTCACATGAGATATACGGTTGTCTAAGTCCTTGGAGCCTCAAATGCCATCTTTGTAGAGAGAATTGCTGCTTGAAGCAATTTAGATATAGTTTTGATGATGTGTGTTTTTCCATTCCCACGAAGTGGGCACCCCCGCAATGGGCTCAAGACAAGTATGTTTTTCAAGCACAGAGACAGCATGTATGAACGGTTAGTTTAGTAGTGTGTAGCAAGAACAGTTGGTAGAAATAGTCATACCCTGGCGGTTTAGGCCAGTCTTCGTCACACGAGATAAACCAACCAGTTCACACAGAAATAGTCCAGAAAATTTTATCGTCAGAAAAGAATAAAAGAAACCTTAACTTTAAGTGTTGGGAGACTTTTTTCAGGCCATCAATCGAGGATTCCTCAGCAAGAGAGAGGTTGGTAAGAAAACGAAGATGGCTGTATACCGCTCCACCTATGTCCCAGTCTTGACATATGGATGTGAGTCATGGGCAGTGACTACAACCCACAAAAGCCAGATCCAAACCTCAGAAATGAGGTATCTGAGGAAGGTGGGTGAAGTAACAAAAAGAGACATGGTCCGCAACCAGACGATACGTCAAGGCCTAAAATCCCACCCCCTGCAGACCCAAGTACAACAGTCCCTACTAAGATGGTTTGGCCATGTCTGCAGAATGGGATAAGATCGGCTCCCACAACAAACATGGGAAACAAAGAGCCAGGAATCCAGACCCCCAGAGTCCGCTGGGAGGACAACATTAGACAATCTTTGAAGGACCGAGGACTAGAGTGGAACCAGGTCAGGAGGAAGACAGTCGATAGGATAGTCTGGCGCTCTCTCTTCCAAACCTCTACACCTCACGGTAGAAGGGGAACGACTAAGTAAGTAAGTAACTTTAAGTGTTCATCGTTCTAGACTCAGAAATGAAAAATAAACAGTTTGGGCAGAAAAAGTAATGACAGTGAAGAAAAAATAGAAACACGGACAATTACCCGGAACCCATGGTACGAGGAGTGAGAGGTCGACTTTGTAAATAATCAAAACTATTGAAATGACTGTATGAAAAGTTTGATTACTGCAGTGGCAAGGCAGGATAGATTGAATCCCCTTCCACTTGATGTATCATTACATTCCTGAAAACATCATGAAAATAAACTTGACTACTTTTGTTCACTTCACGGCTGTTTCAGTGAAGTCCATTACCATCGAGTTCATCATCCTGCATCAGTTCTTCGTGTTAATGTATGTACTCGTACGTGAAATATCATCATGTGCAACCACCCACTGTTAGGATAGTGATCGGACTTACCACTAAACAACAACAACACACACCGGCACGCACGGCCACAGTGCACTAATATTGAACAATGCAATACGTACACACTTGTTGCCAAACAATGAATGTTCTTGGCCGAAATTTACATAGACGTCGTCCTGATATGACGTGTTTTGATGTCCGCTCCCAAGTTTGTGGAGGACAGTATGATTAGATTTATATTAACCACTTGCGCCGTTGTGGTTTGTTCTTGGGCGTGAGTACGCCAAGATCTTATTCAAATTAGCCAGGATGGGCTTATTAATCTAATATTGTATCCAGCCGAAGGTTGCCGTGGTCGTCGGTAAATCCATGCATCTTCTACGTATCGTTGCCGCAGAGCTCCAACTGTACTAAGTTAGTCAGTTGCCAGTGTGGTCGGCCAACGCCCTTTATTCTTTGTATGCTTGAATGTATGTTGTCAACACTGCACCAAGGAATATAAATGAATATGCCTATTGAATTGAAACATAAATGTCAACCTCTACATGGAATAAAATGACTTGACCATCAACTGATTGAACTATTCCAGTTAATTATTGTTCCGTGTTATACTGTTACCACCCACATCTACTAGAGGCGACCATGAATCGAACCAGCCTACCATTTGCGTTGGATGGCCTGTACCATTGATAGGCCACGATAACACATCAACCAGCCTACATCTTTTTCTAGTGGACCGAAGAAAACGTGGGGTAACAATAATAGATATTGTAAGAAACGTACCGGTCCCTTAAACGGGGAACTTTCTGTGTGCGCGCGCTATATATATATATATCTCCCAAAAGCTCCTGTGTTGCCGACGCCTGACATATACCAACTTCTGAGACTTTCAATTATAATACTCTAACTAAGCAGTAATAATTAACCCCCCCCCGCACCCAATAAAAGAACAGTTACGGCAACAAAGCTATCTTGTACAGATTTTCATCATCATCTCTCTCCCTCTCTCCCCCCCCCCCCCCCCCCCCTTTTCCCCCCAACCCCCGCCCAAAAAAAGTCCTATCTTAGGCCGTAACAATAGCCCAAACCAAAAAAAAAAAAAAAACTCAGACCTAAGGGTCTTTTATATTTGGACATGCGCCCTAATATAACCGACTAGGTTGAACGGGACGCGCCTCGCCAAAACGAGGCAAAACTTTATTTTAAAAAAAAAAAATAAAAAAAATGAGACACTATTTGTTCCCTTGTAACAGCAGTTGCCCCGCAGTAACTTGAGCAAACACAAACAATGCACGGTATGGCACTCTAGGGGTTAGTGTTCTTTTATTAAAAGAATTTTTTTGCCACCTGCTTCGTCTCCAGTCTGATCCGAAAACCCTAGAAGTACACCCATATTTTGGTCAACATTTTTGGTATCTCAAGGATGTCACCTGTTTCTGTACCCAACCATTTCAATAATCTGCACCACCAAAGTGCCCTGAAGATTAAGGTCATTGCGATCATATCCTGTTCGGAGCCGCGCTGGTGTAATGGTTACAACGTTGCGCTGGCGATCTGGTGTTCAAGGTTCAAGCCCGGGTGTCAGCATTTGACGAGTGTCAACGACCGGGATATTGACTGAATAACCTGAACGGCTCCTGAGATAAACCCTCTGCGGATGGGAAGGAGCGAAGCTCCTGACCGTGTTGGAAGGAAAGTCCACAGGCTCCCAAGCCTCGCAATGAATGGCATTGGGCCGAAGGGCTGAAAGCCCAAGTGCCGCTGGTTTAAAAAAAAAAAAAATCGTATGATAAAAGTCTGTCTGATCTGAAAACCATTTAATCCACTGGTTTTGATGCCTAAGTCCCACGGCTTAAAACATCAAACGCTCTTATTTGAGATGGCCTTTATATGTAATAGTGTTCCGCTTAGGGTTGTGATGTTTGTTGATTGGTTGTATACAATATCAATCAATAGTATGGCTCGTCATGTACAGGGTGGCCCAAAAAAGTGAGAACATCTCGTACAATGTAATATAATTACATCAAAATTTGTTTAACTGTATCCATAATAGCTTAAATAGTTTACCGATTTACTTACTTAGCTATCTAACTATATGATGTTATTATTACGACAATTTCCGGTCGCCATCTTTGATTTTTAATTTGCCAATCGTCAACTTCTGCGTGTTTTGAAAATATTTTAACCAGAATGACAAAAATCACAGCAGAAGACAGTATTCTGATTAAAAATTTGCGAATTGAAAAACAATGGGGTGCTAGGCGAATGATAAATGAGTTTCCAAACAAAGCCTGGAGCAAAGCTAGTGTCAGTCGGGTTATTAAAAAAGTTGACAACGACGGTACTAGTGCCCTAGATTTAATCTAGGGCACTAGACGGTACAACAGAACGTAAACCCGGAAGTGGTCGTCCTAAGTATGCTAGAACACGACAGAACATTGAGCGGGTGAGTGAGCTGATCTGCAGTCAAGATGATGATCCTCACAGTCACAAAAGTCCGCGGGAAATTGAAAGAGAAACGGGTATACCACGGTCGTCGGTGCAACGTATTGTAAAGCAAGATTTACAACTTAAAACGTACAAGCGTGTGATCGGGCAGACGCGCAATGAAAATTGCACATTGAAACGTTTGCAATGCAGTCAGCAGCTACTTGAACGGTTTCCTAATGAGAGAAGTGTACGAAGCATTTGGTTTACAGACGAAAAGACATTCACCGTTGCCACGCCAGTTAATTCTCAAAATGATCGTGTTTATTCAGTTGAAACAAAGAAAAAGCAAGTCCCAGAAAGGAGACTTATACGAGAACGTGAACATTTCAGCCGCGGTATCATGGTATCAGTTTATGTGTCTCGAATGGGAAAAACTAGTGTTGTGTTCGTTGAACCAGGCGCCAAAGTAAACAGTGAATACTATTGTGAACATGTTCTCAGACGAGGTTTGCTGCCTGACATTCAAGCGACATGTGGTCGTCATAACTGGACATTACAGCAGAACGGAGCTCCATTACACACAGCCAGAAATACGATAAACTTTCTTCATCAGGAGAATGTTACCTTTATCGAGCCAAACATGTGGCCACCGCAGTGTCCTGATTTAAACCCAGTCGATTATGCCATATGGGGTGCATTGCAAGAAAAAGTCTACCGTCGGCTAAAATTTACCACAGTTGAGCAGCTCAAGTTGGCAATAATCGAGGAATGGAGAAATCTAGGGCAGCGCTTTATTGACAGAAGCATAAACGAGTGGTGCCAACGCTTACAAAAAGTCGTTGAGAAGCGGGGGGGACACACATTGAACATGTTTTCTGATTAGCGTAATTACTTGGCATACAACTGTAAATGACAAAACATTATATTAATTCAATTATATTAAATAACCCTTTGCTACGAGATGTTCTCACTTTTTTTGGGCCACCCTGTATAGGTTAAGAATGTTTAACACAGCTACAGCGAACGTAATGCAGATATGAATATGAGGATCGTTGTCTGATCCAACACTTTTACTGAACATATACCCCTGTGTCAGTCATAACGGACAATTTCAATGAGATCATGCTTTCTTGACGTTACTCGAAACATAGTATCATAATTAGTCCTTACATTTATCTCGCTCTATAGAATTATGTGCACCATTATGGGTATTGATTCACACTGCAATTTGCAACCAGACTAGTCATACAAATCCACCTTTCCGCTAAATAATACGTTAATCCAATCATATCCAATAGTCTCCACTTATAACCGAACATATGCAGTATACAGGGTGAACTCGATAAATTCCTCAAACAAGATATGATGTTGAGAACTGCATGTGCACATGGCGTAAATATTTTTCTCTGATCTGTACCATTGGTTCCAGTATCACTTAAAATACAGATATTTTTGTTACTCAATAAACAGTAGTTTCCTTTGTTTTATGCTGCATCTTTTTCACTATTTACGTGGAACTTCGCATAAATGGGACAGCCGCTAAACTGGGCCAAAGTGCTGTAGTCCCGATCTGTGCCAATTAACCGGTATCCACTGTATATATCTGCCATCAATGGTACCTATACCTTGTAGCGGTATGGCAGCTTGCGTACCCTGACAATCCCCAGAGCTATGCCAGTGGGAGTTTTACTCCTGGTAGGTTCAACCAAGCTGGACTGGTCTGTGTGGGTAGGTGGTACGGGTAAATTTTAAGAATGTTTATTATTTCAGGAACCGTCCTCCGGACGTCCTGTGGTAAGAGTGCATTAGACTTCAGGCTTGACACTCCTTAATACAGTGGCCTGCTGAATACCCTCCAGGGTTCTCCTTGCATATTCCGTTTCAGGAATTATATTATATATTTAAGATATGGCCAGTCACACACAATCTCCCTGGCCCGCACCTCAGGTACTCAGTAACAAGGCCTAACTTCTTGGCACGATTCACAAATATTTATTAACACATTACTCCATTTGAGTATGATATGACATCGTAGCTTTTACTAGCACATGTCTCTACTGTCCTTGATTCTGATACTCTCAGTTTTAATGGAACAGTCAACTTACGTGCCCAAGAATTCCATACACACTGCTAAGACTAATCTGGCATTATACTGTTAGATGAAAGCATAAGGCAGTGATGGTAATCGATCTTGCAGGTGAAATATAAAGATGCCCAAAGGCAATTAACACATTTTAAAAGCAGGTCCTACTGGACACATTCCTTGCATACTGGTCAAACGACACAAGCAGACTGCCTGTTAGAGACGCTAGCTTGTCCCAAATCAAAACTCACGTCTGCTGTCAATTCAAAGCAGGAGTCAAGACGTCACTTCCTGCAACCACGGGATACCGTGTGTAAACAATATATATCAGGAAGTGATCGAATACAAAACATGATATGATATTTACTCATATCATTTACTCCCCCCCCCCCCCCCTGGATTAAAATAATGAAAAGGAACTTTTCATTATTTTCATAGTACAATCTTACAAGGTCACTGAAGAAACCATATGACAATATCCAAATACTCAACTGTCATCATTATGATAGCACCTAGAGGCGTGCTCCATAATCGACAATTTAACACACAAGGTGTGGTATTTAGTAATAACATAACTAAACCCATTATCGTTAGCAGACGCTCTTTTGACACAAATGTGAGGTAACTACATTAATTAGAAGGCAGTGAAGAAAAGTCAATATCTCAGTCATGGCTCTCACACAGCATACCATGTCAACAAACGCTCTAAGTCGTGTCGGTATGTAAGTCTACCTATCTATCAAATGAAATGCATAATAAGCAATCAAAGACAGAATAGAACATATGAGGCAGACAAGTTAAAATATAAGTGGTGACTGTGACAATATGTCAAAATAGTTATTAATATTTGTATGTATGCAATGTCATGTGGTGAATGACAATGTTAATAAGATGTCATATGAAGATATATTACTTAATATCTACACATATGAAGGATATAGGTTATCTAAGTGGAAGCACCACTGTAATTCACTTCATATAATGATACACTAATGAAGCAATGTAATATCACCAGTGTTATTAAAACTGGTCATGTCAGACCATACACAGTTCTTCCTGTAGAAGTATTTAAAAGAACCAAAGTTTCAGTGAGTCACTAGTTCGCACAACATTGTTATTGATCCTTAGTTAAGTATATATGGCGGAAAGAAATAGTTCATTGAAGAAAAATCCAATTTCCATCTATGTTGGTTGTCGATGTTTGTTTTCCATGCAATATCATATGCAGCACAGATACTATTGTTCATTCTGTACTTGAGAATTTCATACGTATATGATGAAATGTAATTTCTTGGTTATGTCCCTTTTTGAACTTTGTAGTCAGTAATTTTAGTTACTTCCCTTTTTACACAACGTTTGAGACAGTTAATTAGTGCAAAAAGTTTTGGAAATTGTAGCAAAGTATCTGAATTGCATCGACTTGGATTGTTATACTGCCAAAAGTCATTGTACAACGTGCATGAAGTAACGAAGTATTGTTCTTGAGCAATTGCATTAGACATCATATGACGAACGCTTGAATATATATCTTGATTTTGGATGGACAGTAATTCATCATCATCATGTTGCTTGGCATAGTGTCTCTAGTTTTTCGACCGGTATAAGTGCATGACGAAGCAATGTGGTTGTAATATCTGAAGTATGCACTATATGAGTTAAAAGAAGGCATGTGCCTTAGTTCATGATGCCACTTTTTTGCGAAATAATTCCTGACTTGTCCCAAAGGAAGTAGTGTTATTATTGAGCATCAAAGTTGGATTGAAGCAGCATTTGCGGAGACAACTGGCGATAGCGGATGCTTCATGCATCTGGATAGCACATCGGCCATCACGTTCAACTTTCCTGCGATGGGTTTAATCTGGTAATTATAGGGTTGAAGGGCCAGTGAGGCACGCGCTGCTTTAGCATTCTTGAATCTCGCTGTTTTCAGGTAAGACAGTGCCCTTTGGTCTGTCTCGAGTGTGAAACTTGCACCAAGCAGGTAGCGTTGAAGTTTAGAGAAGCAGAACACAAGAGCCAGTAGCTCTCTCTCAATGACCGAGTAACGCTGCTCCGTCGGCGTTAGCTTCCTGCTAACATAAAGTGTTGGATGTAAACAGCCCTTCCATTCTTGCAAAAGCGAACCTCCAATGGACGTTTTGGAAGCGTCTACTGTAAGAGTAAAATGTTTAGAAGGATCAGGCAATCTCAATATAGGCAACTTGGAAAACAGACATTTTAATCTATTTAAAGCCACATGAACATCCTGACTATAAACACACCTATTTGGTGACTCTTTCTTCACCAGTGATGACAACACAGACGTATACTCTGCAAAATTAGGGATAAACTTACGATAAAAGTTTAGGAGCCCTAGAATACTTCTAACCTGTTTTTTGGTCTTAGGTATATCAAGGTTTAGAATCCTAGAGATAGTAGTATCCTCTGTTTTCAAAAAACCTCCTCCTACTTTATAACCTAAAAATGAAATCTCCTGAAATCCAATCTTAGTCTTAGATGGACGTGCAGATAAATTATGACGACGTAGAGTGGTAAGTAAGGATTGAATACCCTTCAAATGTTCATCCCATGATTGATGAAACAGACAAATGTCGTCAATGTAAGTAATAAGGTCGTCTCTGTCAGAGAAGAGTCGTCTCATCATGCGAACGAAGGTCGCAGGTGCGTTAACTAAACCAAAAGACATATAGTTAAATTGAAAGAGTCCTAATGGGGTTGCGAACGCAGTATAAGGCTTGGATCGTTCCGTTAATGGTACTTGGAAATAGCCTTTAGATAGATCAAATTTAGAAAAAAATGTAGCTGTAGCTAGTCTATCTAATAAAGACTCCAACACGGGAAGTGGTTCCGCGTCGTGGATGGTGACCGAATTTAGACGTCTAAAATCTATGCATATACGTATAGATTTGTCTTTTTTCCTGATCAAAACCATCGGAAAACTATAAGGGGAATGAGATGGAGAAATGACATTTAATTTCACCATCTGTTCTAGTTCCTCTTTAACCTGACATTGTAAATGTATAGGAATAGGGTAAGGTTTCAACTTAATGGGTTGAAAGTCTGTCAGAATAATATCATGTTCGATGATATCAGTGTGTCCTGGGACATCAGTAAGGACATCAGTAAAAGAACGTAAGATTGAAGTAACCTGTTCTTTCTGGAAAGAAGATAGAGTTGGTGATATATCAACATCTTTCCAACTTTCAGTAGACAAGTAGTGAAGACTAGGTAATACTAATAGTGAGTCATTACCATCAGTCAAATCCGAATTTTCTTCCTGTATGACAGCCAAAGAAGAATGACGACAGACAGATTGATCAAGAGCCTCAAAGACTGGTCTTAGATATGGTGGACGTGTATGAAACTGCTGTAACATATTGATATGAAAAGTTTTTTCTTTTCCCTCTACTGAGACAATATAATCAACATCAGACAGTTTCTCCACAATCCTGTAAGGTCCTCTCCATGAGACTAATAATTTGTTATCTCTCCTGGGTAATAATACGTAAGCTTCATCACCAGGCCAAAGTTGGCGTAATTTGCGGTTTTGGTTAATGAATAACCTCGCCCTAAGCTTTGCCTTTTCAGATGAACCTACTGCTATCTGGCATGCGTCTATTATTTTTTTCCTCAAATTGACCACATACTGATATGAGGTCTGAACCTCCTTGTTCATCTCAGCACCAATTAAAAGTTGTTTTAATATAGACATTGGGCCGCGTGGTCTGGCGCCAAAAACCAATTCAAATGGACTAAAGCCTGTATGTTCATTTTTTATCTCTCGATAAGCAAATAAAATAGCTGGCAGGACTCTGTCCCAATTTTGAGGATATTTAATTGTAACCTTATGTAGCATTTGTTTTAAGGATCTGTTGAGGACTTCTATTTTCCCATTAGACTGAGGATGGTATATTGAACTAAGGGATCTTTGAATCCCAAACATATCCATAACCTGTTTCATAGCATCTGAAACTAACTGAGTTCCTCTATCAGACAGGATGTTTTCAGGAAAACCTATTCTACTGAAAATCAAAAATAATGCATCAGCAATATCTACCGTGGTGATGGTTTTTAAAGGAATAGCTTCTGGCCAGCGTGTGCACATATCTATGCAGGTCAACACATATTGATGACCTCTGGCTGATGTTACCTTTAAAGGGCCAATAATGTCAATGGCCATCTTTGCGAAAGGACGCAAAGAAATATCAGATGCTTGAATGGGCGCATCATGTTTTGGTTTTCTGGTTGCTACACTTTGGCAGATGGTACATGTACGACAAAATAATTTGACGTCTTTCGTAATTCCGGGCCAAAAAAAATATGACAAAACTCTTTGTTTTGTTCTAGCAACACCTAAGTGTCCTGCACATTCAATGTCATGTGCATGTCGTAAAATGAATGGTCGAAAACAAGCTGGTACCATAATCTGTTTCTTTAAGGAATTAGCAAATTGATAGTTTCTTACTAAAATCCCATTTTTGATAGTATACCAGTGTTTTGCACAGTCATCTATCATTACATCATTCAAATGAGCAATATGAAAATATTTTTTTAAGGAAGTATCATCCTTCTGTCTTTGTATAAAGGTTTCCTTATCAATGAGCTCCATCTGAAATAAATTGTCATCATCATTATTCACATCATTCATTACCTTAATATCATCATTATTTTCCTGTTGATAATGAATTATATCATCATTATTATTTTCCTTTTCTTCTTCATCTTCTGAAGTGATATCTTCAGTTATATCTTCAGGTAACACATCAATGACTGGTTTGTGATGATCATTGTCCATGCGAGACTGAGCTCTGGTAGTCACAGCATTTGAACATAATAAGTGTTGTCTTTCCCATATTTCAATATCTTCCTGTGTACATTCATGCAATTTAGGTATGTTTCCCATAATAATTCCAGCAATTGGATTGTCCAAGAGGCATACCAGTGTTCGTCCTGTAAAATAAGGTGTGTCCAAAAATACCTCTGCTGTGGGGTAATATTCCACAGTTCCACCAAAAGTTATGCATTTCACTTGTTTTCCTGTATAATCCACCTTATCAACCAAGGCCTTGCGCACACCAACAGTGGTTGCACCCGTGTCTCTGAGTAAAGATGCTAACTTATTATTGACAAAACCTCTGTTCAAGATCAATGAACCAGTACTTTCAAAAGATGACATGACTGGGAGAGGGTGTCCGCATAATAATCTTGGCACTCCTTGAGGCTGAAATAAAGAATTGCAATTAGTGCAGTTATCACTATTTGCTAAGTCTACACTGCATGAATTTGCATGTGCTACAATATCATTATGGTTCTGATTATTATCATGAACAATGGCATTGGTACTTTCAGTGTTTCTTGATTGTCTGGAAGTATTGTTATGATAAGATCTTTTATTTGCATTTTGATCATTTCCTCTATAAAATGATTTCTGACCTCTATTTGATTTTGAGTTATATTCTCCTTTATTTTGCCAGTTATTGGACTTAAATGAGGTTTGTGGATAAAAGTTATCCTCCTGATATGAATTCCAATGTCTTTGAGGTTGGTATTTATTAAAATTGTATCTACCTCTATTTTGACTGTAATTATGTGATGGTTTAAATCTTTGATTCCTATCTATGCTGTTTGATCTATACCTAGGTGCATTGTCTTGGAATGATCTGGCCGATGCAGCTGGTAATGAGTCCCTTACATTGTTTTTGCTCAATACTCTATTAGGATGTGCAACTTGATATTGACGTCCTAGGGTTTGTAATTTAGTTAGGTTCTCTGGTTTTCTTTCCTGCAGGAACGCAAGAAAATCAGAACTAATAGATGACAAAACCTTGTCTCTTAGAATCAAATCTGACAAACCCTCAAAAGTTTTTTCAGTTTTGGATAGTTCAATCCATCTAGAAAAATTCAGTTTAACAGCTGAAATAAATTCAGTGAAATCTTTTCCAGAATCAGGGTACAAAGATCGAAATTTCTGACGATAGCCCTCATCATCTAATTGATACCTCTGCAATAAAATGACCTTAACAGCTTCATAATCCTTTCTAGTCTGGTCATCCAAAGTGGAGACTACAGTTAATTGTTCACCAACCAATAAATTCATAAGTCTACATGTCCATGTAGATTTGTCAATCTTATATTCTTCACAATAAGTTTCGAACCTATTTAGGAAGCATGAAATGTCATCTATGGATGCGTTAAATTTTGGCAAATTAATCCTTATGGCAGTAGTATGATCTTTATTTTTATCTTCACCTACCCCAGGATGCAACAGTGGTTGTTGTAATTTTAATTTTTCCAGTTCAATCTCAGCTAATCTTATAGTTTGAGCTTGTTGAGATCTGATCTCTTCTTGAGATCTGGCATAGGCTAATTTTTCTCTTTCAAGAGCCAACTCTTCTGATCTTCTTTTTTCCTCCAATTCTTTTTCTTGTTTGTGCAGTTCCTCTTGTCTCCTTTTTTCTGCCAATTCCTCTTTACGGAGCTCTTCTTGTCTCCTTAACTCTTCCTTATGGAGCTCTTCTTGTCTCCTTTTTTCAGCCAATTCCTCTTTGCGAAGTTCTTCTTGTCTGTTTACTTCTTTATCAATATAAGCTTGCAAAGCTGGACCTTCCAAATTAAGATCCTTCCCAATCTTCAATAAATCCTTTAATGAAGTCATGGTTGCTTATTCTTGTGTTTATCAATAATACACAATATTTTAACTTTTATGTATATGAATATGTCAGCTATATTCAATATTCACTCCACCAATCTCAGATCAATTTATAATTGCAATAGTAGATGTATTCAGCTAAACAATATGGAGTAATGAAAAAAATAGAACCACAACAGGTAAGAACAGCAAGACAGGGTTCGAGCAACTAAAGGAAATACAAATGGAAAACAAAGGAATAACTATAAAATATATATGAATTAATTTAAACTAATGCTCTATTACAAATAGACAAGACGAGACGCAAATCACACCAATTATGACATCTATAAAATAAATGATAGTAAGATGAGACTAGACAATATTACAAACAATAATGCAACGAACTAAATAAAATATAACAATGACAGTACTTATGAGAACAAACAATAGATGAACATGACTACACAGCTAACAAAAATGGATCTGTTAAATTCAATAGAGGCAAACTTTTATACAACCAGCAGAGTATGCTGGGTCCTCTATCTGAATCACACAGATACTGCCCTATAGAACGCTTGATTTGCTCATTCGACTTAGCTTTCGCGGTATTGAATGATCACAAACCAAGTCCCTCCATCCAGCCCGCTAGTTATAAAACCAAAAACACGAAATGAAAACACATATGGTGAAGTCAGATATCAGGCAAACAGATTATATTCACAGCCAAGCTGTATGTAACAATAAATAGACTTATCTGTTGCCAAGAAAACAATCCCTCTTGAGACTTCGACAAGCAAAGGATGTAGTGATGATTGTAGCCTAGTATTTGGTTAGGCTTAGAATTGCTTCATGCTGACATCGAAGGACATCGATATGGTCCATGATTTTTGATAGAATCCTTGATTCTTGAATGAAGATAGTCAGTTCCTATGACTTCTGTGTAATAATGGGTCACTTTTATAACTTAGTGACAACTTGAGGCACATTCATGATGATGGAAATCCCTTCCATTCATAAAAACTTTTGGCAGACGATGCGTGCCGCCATTTTGAAAAAATAGTCCTAGATTCGTTAGGCGCTCTTAGGCTTGTAAGGCATCCAATGGCTTGGCCCCCAGAAACTGGTACGGGTAAATTTTAAGAATGTTTATTATTTCAGGAACCGTCCTCCGGACGTCCTGTGGTAAGAATGCATTAGACTTCAGGCTTGACACTCCTTAATACAGTGGCCTGCTGAATACCCTCCAGGGTTCTCCTTGCATATTCCGTTTCAGGAATTATATTATATATTTAAGATATGGCCAGTCACACACAATCTCCCTCGCCCGCACCTCAGGTACTCAGTAACAAGGCCTAACTTCTTGGCACGATTCACAAATATTTATTAACACATTACTCCATTTGAGTATGATATGACATCGTAGCTTTTACTAGCACATGTCTCTACTGTCCTTGATTCTGATACTCTCAGTTTTAATGGAACAGTCAACTTACGTGCCCAAGAATTCCATACACACTGCTAAGACTAATCTGACATTATACTGTTAGATGAAAGCATAAGGCAGTGATGGTAATCGATCTTGCAGGTGAAATATAAAGATGCCCAAAGGCAATTAACACATTTTAAAAGCAGGTCCTACTGGACACATTCCTTGCATACTGGTCAAACGACACAAGCAGACTGCCGGTTAGAGACGCTAGCTTGTCCCAAATCAAAACTCACGTCTGCTGTCAATTCAAAGCAGGAGTCAAGACGTCACTTCCTGCAACCACGGGATACCGTGTGTAAACAATATATATCAGGAAGTGATCGAATACAAAACATGATATGATATTTACTCATATCAGTAGGGGTCAGACAAAAGCTGGTACCCTGGTCCTCCAGGTTGGGGGTTTTAGCATAGGGCTGACACCCCTGTCTATGTAAAAAAAAAATGAAGTTACGGTAACAACATCAAATGAACAAACTTTGCTGCGGGATGGACATTCGGAGTCTGTGGCTCGTATGACTGTCAGTGGTGAAAGCCGAAAGGAAGCCACTGACATGAAAACGGATGTCCTGACCGCAAAACAGGATACAAGAATAGGATTTTGGAATGTCAGGACAATGTACGAGACAGGTAAACTAAGACAGGTCACGGCAGAAATGAGAAACTATAGGTTACACATCCTGGGGATAAGTGAGAGCAGATGGACAGGGGCAGGAAAAGTTAAAACAGCAACAGGAGAAACAGTACTTTACTCTGGAAGAGAGGATGGACAGCACAGTGAAGGCGTAGCCATTATTCTACAGAAAGGGATAGAAAGGACATTACTTGAATGGAAACCCATCAACAACAGACTGATACGATTGAGATTGAGAGGGAGATTCACCAACACTACAATAATACAATGCTACGCACCAACGAATGATAGCGATGAGGAGGTCAAGGGCCGCGCTGGTGTAATGGCTTCGGCGTTGTACTGGCGACCAGGTGTTCATGGTTCAAACCCGGGCGTCGGCGTTTGAAGAAATGTTTACGGCCGGAAATTTGACTGAATAGCCTGAACGGCTCCTGTGATAAACCCACTGTGGATGGGAAGGAGCGAAGCTCCTGACCGGGTTGGAAGGAAAGTCCTCAGGTTCCCCAGCCTCGCAATGACATATCATTGGGCCGAAGGGCTGAAAGCCCAAGTGCCGCTGGTTAAGAAAAAAAAAAAAAAAAAAAAAAAAAAAATCAACAACTGCAGAAAGAAATGGAAGACACACCTAGATATGATCTTGTTATAGTAATGGGAGACCTCAATGCGAAAGTTGGTACACACAATACATATAATGAAAGAACAATGGGGAAATGCGGCAGCGGAACAGCAAACGAAAATGGGGATAAGCTAATAAGTTTCTGTAGCATTAACAACCTGGTCATTGGAGGAACACTTTTCCCACATAAGGAAATTCACAAGTTAACATGGGAATCACCAAATGGTCGGGACAGAAACCAGATAGACCACATCATGGTTAACGGTAGATGGAGACATGCATTACAAGATGTGAAGGTAAGAAGAGGTGCAGATGTGGGAAGTGATCACCATTTAGTAGTAGCAAAACTGAAAGTGAAACTAAGAAGGGCTGGACCAACTGTAACTACACAGAAAAGGTTTGACATCAGCAAATTGAAGGACCCCCTTACCAGAAAAGCTTTTGCGGCCGACATTAAGAAACGATATCAATTTGCCAAAATCCAGGAAAAGACATTGACTGATGATATAGACCAGAATTTCAACACCATTTCAACAGTATATAAGGAAAGTAGCAAATCATGCTTAGGATTCCAGGAAAGGAAGAAGCAAGACTGGATAACACCAGAAACACTTAACACCATAAAGATGAGAAAGGAAATGAAAAGAAAGAAAACAGAAGCGAAGTCCCCAGGTTAAAGCAACTATATAGCGAACAGTACAGCCAGCTGGACAGGGAAGTTAAACGCCAAACCCGAGCCAACAAAAGGAATTTCCTAGACGATCTTGCAAAACAGGCAGAAGAGGCAGCACTGAGAAATGAACAAAGCACAGTATACAAAATAACTAAATTCATCAGCGGGAAACAAGGTGCAAACAATATTACATTAGTAAGAGATAAGCAAGGAAATCTCATCAAGACAGCAGAGGGACAGGAAACAAGATGGGCAGAGCACTTCAGAGAAACTCTGAACAAGGAAATACCAGAGACACAATTGAATGTTCCTGAGGCTGAAAACGATCTAGATGTAAATACAGACATTCCACGAAAAGAAGAAATCATCACAGCAATCAAAGGGTTAAAGAACGGTAAAGCTCCGGGCCATGATAACTTAAATGCAGAGCTATTTAAGACAGACCCTGAGCTAGCAGCAGAACTATTAGAACCACTATTTGCACAAGTGTGGAAAACGGGGACAACACCATCAGAGTGGAACAAAGGAATAATTGTCAAATTGCCCAAAAAGGGAGATCTTGCAGACTGCAATAATTGGAGAGGAATCACTCTTCTCTCAGTTCCCAGCAAAATACTAGGCAGGATAATTATACAGAGAATTTCAAAGGCAGTAGACTACAAACTGAGGGAAGAACAAGCAGGATTTAGAAAGAACAGAAGATGTGTAGACCATATATTCACTCTCAGGAACATTATAGAGCAGTGCTCAGAATGGCAAAGACAGCTTTACATAAATTTTGTTGATTTTGAAAAGGCTTTTGACAGCATACATAGGGACAGTTTATGGAAAATACTGAGGGCTTATGGAATTCCAAGCTGCATAGTGTCAATCATAAAAAGCCTCTATGCCAACTTTACGTGTAGTGTTGGGCAGAGCAACCTAACCTTCGAGGTGAAGACAGGAGTACGACAGGGATGCCCCTTATCAACCACTCTTTTTTTAACAGTCATAGACTGGGTGATGCGCCAGACAACAGAGGGCAGTCCAAGAGGAATAAGATGGACTACATTTTCTACATTGGAAGATCTGGAATATGCAGATGACATTGCCCTGCTGGCACATTCACATCAACACATCCAGGAAAAAACGGATAGACTTAATAAATTTAGCCAGCAGGTGGGCTTGAACATCAATTTAAAGAAGTCTGAGGTCATGACGCTCAATGTGAGCAACCCTGAGCCCATATCAGTAAGGAATCAGCAATTGGTACAGACAGATACCTTCACATACCTAGGAAGCATAGTAACACCAGACGGTGGGGCAGGCAAAGACATCAACATCAGAATGAATAAGGCAAGAACAGCCTTCTTTAGCCTAAATAACATCTGGAAGTCCTCCCAATACAGCACAAACACAAAATTAAGATTATATCAGAGTTGCGTGCTTTCTGTGCTTCTCTATGGTGCGGAATGCTGGAGAGTCACAGAGAAGGAAATGTCAAAATTGTCCTCTTTTCACACAACATGCCTAAGAAAAATTCACCGCATCTTTTGGCCGAATACCATCACCAACCAAGATCTGCTTACTCGTAGCAAGCAAGAGGACATGCACACCATCATAGCTGGCAGACGCTGGAGCTGGGTTGGTCATGTCCTCAGAAGAGACCCCGATGCCATCACAAGAACAGCTATGCTTTGGACCCCTGAAGGAAAGCGAAAGAGAGGCCGACCAAAAACAACTTGGCGGAGGACTGTGGAGGCTGAGATGCAAAGAATGAACCAGAGTTGGGGCACTGTACGAAGGATGGCCACCGACCGTGCAAAGTGGAATCAATTTGTTGTTGCCCTACAAGACGCCACTAGGCGTGATGGCCACTGACTGCTTTGACGGTCGGTGGTTAAGGATCGAAGAAGAAGAAGACTGTATATATACTGCTCAAAAAAAGTTAAAGGCCACTTTCAATTTTTAGGTCATTTCAAGTAAGCTGTTTTTTTTTTAAATATGAACACTCAGTCAAAAAAGTTTTGCTGCATTTTGTTGCATGCTTAAACAATGTTTGTTAATCTGACAATAAATCAAATCTGTGTTACGTGTGTGTACGTCCAAGGTCAATCAAATGCACGTGGTGGAAAGAGAAATAATGCATGTTTGAAAATGCTTCCTATGGCAAAGCCTGTTGATAACATTGCTGAAATTTGCTTTTCACGTGCAAGTCGTGACTATAGTGAACACATGTCACCCACTTTTCGGAAGGAACGGGCAATGGGTATGTTTGTAACATTTACCATTTTAGCCATATATATATATATATATAGATATATATACATGTATATATATATATATATATATATATATATATATATATATATCTATATATATATATATATATATATATATATATGTACGAGGGGCGTTCAGAAAGTAATGCACCACATCGTTTTTCTCAGCTAATAATGAACATAGAAGCATGAAATTTTGCACACTTCAAATATGACATGTGCCAATTGTGTGCACCAAATTGCACCGCACCCGGCCAAATAATACGGCTGCCCTAAACCGTTGGAATGGAGCGTGTTAGCAATTTGCGTTATAAACAGCGAATTGTGATAGAATTTCTCGTTGCAGAGAAGGAAACTGTTGTGAATATTCACAAGCGTCTATGTGATGTGTATGGAAGTTTTGCAGTCGACAGGAGTACAGTCAGTCGCTGGGTTCAGAGAATCAAAGAATCAGGAACTGGAGATACGGAGCTGCTTGATCGGCCGCGCTGTGGACGTCCTGCCACAGCCACCAACGCAGAAATGTTGAAATGCGCTGAGGGCATTCTTCTTACTGATAGGCGAATCACTACTCAACAATTAGCCTTACAGCTATCAGTCAGCATTGGTAGTGCAAATGCAGTTATAAAAACTCTCGGATTTTCTAAGGTTTGCGCAAGATGGGTTCCTCGAAGTCTCACAAATGACCACCGATTGCAAAGGAAAGCAATTTCTTCTGAATTGTTGGAGTATTTCAATGCTGATGGAGAGAACTTTTTGGCTAAGATCGTTACAGGTGACGAAACCTGGGCACATCATTTTGAACCTGAGACAAAAAGACAGTCAATGGAGTGGTATCATCCGCAATCACCAAGAAGAAAGAAATTCAAGACAATTCTTTCAGCTGGAAAGGTCATGATCACTGTCTTTTGGGACATTGAAGGTGTGATTCTTGTGGACGTTATGCCAAGAAAAGAGACAATCAATTCGCAAGCTTACATTAAGACATTGAAAAAACTCAATCAACATTTTCGCAGAGTTCGGCCGCACAAGAATCCAGCAGACCTGCTTCTCCTTCACGACAATGCGCGCCCTCACACAAGTCTGGCAACACGGGAATTCATTCATTCATTCATAACCCTCCACTCCCAAAGGAGCATAGGCCTTCAACAAACACATGCCAAGTCCTCCTGTCCCGTGCCATCATCTCAAGTTCTTTCCATGTTCTCCTCATCATTTTCACCTCTGTTTCCAACTCTCTTCTCCATGTACTTCTTGGTCTTCCTCTGCCTCTCTTGCCCTGGGGGTTCCAGAACAAGGACTGCCTTGTAATGCTATCAACAGGGTTCCTCAGTGTGTGTCCTATCCATCGCCATCGTCTTCTTCTCATCTCTTGTTCCACTGGCACTTGTCTAGTTCTTGTCATCAGTTCCACGTTGGTAACCTTGTCATACCATTTTAATCCCTCTATTCTACGCAAGCACCCATTTATGAAAGTCTGTAGCTTTTTGGTTGTTGTCTTTGTTGTTCTCCATGTCTCCGAGCCATACAATAGGACTGACTTCACATTTGAATTGAAGATTCTTATTTTCGTGTTGGATCCGATTTCTCTTGATCTCCATATATTTCCCAATGCAATGAAAGCTCCTCTTGCCTTTTGTATTCTTATTTTGATATCGCTGTCTGTCCCTCCAACTTTGTCTATATTACTGCCAAGATATGTGTATGATTCTACATCTTGAATTGGTGTTTCTTCAAGTTCAACCCTGTTATCATTACCTGCATTTATTCTCATTATTTTTGTCTTTTCCCTGTGTATTTTCAGACCCAATTGCTGTGACCTCTCATCGAGTGTTTTCAATTTGTCCTGCATCTGATTACGGTTATGGGACAGAAGAGCCAAGTCATCAGCAAAATCCAGATCATCCAACTGCTTAGTCAGAGTCCACTGGATTCCATTTCTATTGTGTGTTGTCGATGATCTCATAACCCAATCTATTGCCAGCAAGAAAAGAAATGGAGACAAGAGGCATCCCTGTCGCACTCCTGTTCTTATCCCAAATGGTTCTGTAAGCTGTCCTTCGTGAAGAACTCTGCATGTCATGTCTTCATATGTTTTCTTTATTAAATTAATGATCTTCAGGGGAACTCCATAATGCCTCATCAATTTCCAAAGTGATTCTCTGTCTACACTGTCAAATGCCTTTTCGTAGTCCACAAATCCGATGTATAGTGGTGAATTCCATTCCAGACTTTGTTCAACTATTATTCTCAAAGTGGCTATCTGGTCTGTACATGATCTGTTTTGTCGAAAACCTGCTTGTTCATCTCTCAGTTTCTTGTCTATGGACTCTTTTAATCTCTCAAGGATAATCCTGTTTAATACTTTTCCTGGCACTGATAGTAACATTATTCCTCTATAATTTGTGCACTCTTGTAAATTTCCCTTCTTAGGCAACTTAACCAGATATCCTTCCTTCCATTCTGCTGGTATCTCTTCCTTTTCCCAGACTTTACCAAGTAATTTATATAACATCTCTGTAGCCGTGTCGATATCTGCTTTGATGGCCTCTGCTGGAATGCCATCAGGTCCAGACGCTTTTCCCTCTCTTAGAAGCTTTATGGCTTTCTTTATTTCTTCCTTCGTTGGTCTTTCACCGTTAATTTGTAGCTCTTCTTCTGCTGGCTGGATGTCCGGCGGGTTTTGTGGAGCTGGTCTATTGAGAAGGTCCCCAAAATATTCTGTCCACCTCTTCATTTGCTCTTGTATATTGCTGAGCAGTTTCCCATTCTTGTCTTTTATGAGGCAACTTGTTTGCTTGTATTTCCCTGTTAGCTTCTTTGTGCTGCTATACAGTTCTCTCATATTTCCTTTGGCTGCAGCATCTTCTGCCTCTCTTGCCAACTCCTCAATATACTTCCTCTTGTCTCTTTTGATACTTCTTTTTACTTCTTTGTTTGCTTCTGTGTACACTTCTTGAGCCTTGGCTTTGGAGCTTTTAGTTTTGCTTGTGTTTAACTCTGCTTTCTTGTTTTTTCTGTCTTTTATCTTATTGATGGTTTCTGTTGTTATCCATGCTTTTTGTTGTCTTTCCCTTTTCCCTAGTATTTCTTCACATGTCTCCTTCCATACTGTTTTGACCTGCTGCCAATAGTCTTCTGTATTCTCTACATCTTCCAGCTGTTGGAGCACTTGGAATTTGTTGGATACTGTGACCGCAAATTTGTCTCTTGTTTCTTGATTTCTTAGCTGTCTTACATTAAACAGTTGTCTATAATTTTGCATTGTTGCATATCTCTTGAGTTTCATTTTTACTTTGGCTATCAGAAGATGGTGATCTGATGCCACATCTGCTCCTCTATATACCTTTACATCCTGCAATGATGATCTAAACTTCTTGTTTATGCATATATGATCAATCTGATTTTCTGTTCTATGGTCTGGTGATATCCATGTTGCCTTGTGTATTCTCTTATGTGGAAACATGCTTCCTCCTATAGCCAGTTGATATGAAGCACAGAAGTTTGCGAATAGCTCTCCATTTTCATTCATTACTCCTAGCCCATGTTTTCCCATGACTTCTTCAAATCCAGTGTTGACTGTACCTATCTTTGCATTCATGTCACCCATCAAAATTGTGATGTCTCTTCTTTTTACTTTATCCATAATTTCCTGTAGTTTAGTATAAAATGCTTCTTTCACAGACTCTTCTTTGTCATTAGTTGGTGCATAACATTGGATGACATTTACATGAATTTTCTTTTTAGCTGTTTTGAAAGAAGCTGTTATTATTCTGGGTCCAACAGCTTCCCATTCAATTAGTGCTTTCTGTGCTTCTTTAGATAACATAAGAGCTACCCCTTCACTGTGGTGTGAACTTCGTCTTCATGTCCTGAGGACAGCACCAATTCACCTGTGATGAGTTTCTTCCTGTCTACCCCCTTCCACTTGTTTCACACATTCCCAGAACCTCGATTTTGTATTCCCTCATTTCTGCTGCTACTTGCGCCACTTTCCCTTGTTCGTTTAATGTCCGAACATTCCAGGTGCCAAATCTGGAAGTTCTCCTAGAAGAAAGAAGGTTAGTCAGCAACACAGACTCCTTTCGGCTTTCTCTGTGTTGCATCATACGCCTCCCCGCGAGAGGACCTTCCCCTGTCTTGGATGGCTGTGTTTTATTTTCTTTATTTGACTTGTCCATATTTGTTGAAGTTTTTTGTGGTTTAAAATTTTTTTACAGGATGGTGTAACCGGCCCCATGCCCAACCCTCCTTAGTCGCTTTTTACGACATGCTTGGTAGGGGACAGTGTTACTATTCTTTGCTCCCCTTTCGGGCCCCGGTAACACACGGGAAGCAATCACCAAATTGGGTTGGAATGTACTACCCCATCCACCCTATAGTCCCGATTTGGCACCCTCTGATTTTCATCTATTTGGTCCACTTAAAGATGCACTCCGTGGGACATGATTTGAAGATGATGAAGGAGTGATTCATGCAGCGAAGAAATGGCTACATGATCAAGACAAAATCTGGTACTGGCTAGGAATACATGCACTTGTTTCGCGCTGGCATAAAGCCGTACAAGTTGATGGGGATTATGTTGAATAATACCGATGTTTACATGACATATCCATGTATATTGTGTATAAATTTCATGCTTTTTGAATAACAGCTCCTGAGAAAAAACGATGTGGAGCATTACTTTCTGAACGCCCCTCGTGTGTGTGTGTGTATATATATATATATATATATATATATATATATATATATATATATATATATATATATATAAGTAGAGTTTACAAAGAAAAAATAATCTTATGTACCGTATTTATAAAAAATTATGTTACTAATTCCAATAATTTACAATGAAACTCGTTTGGCCAACCAGCCGCGTAAAGCTGAATTCGTGGCAGTTAATTACGTGTAAGATGCAATGGAACTGTTATCAGTCATAAAACCATATGATAGGTCAAACAGATAGAAAGAAAGGAATGTATGTATCAATTTCAGTAAAAATAACAGTAGCAACAAGGACATTAATAAAGAACGACAAAAGTAACTGAGCCAAATGCAAGTCAGGACGTCTACTCTAAACAACACATAGAAATAAACATATAGGGAAAATATAAGTATGCTAGATCAAAGTGAAACAGATGCTAACCCGGACAAGATTTGTAGTTTCGCATTATTGAATGTATAAAATGCTTCTAAAATGTTTATCGAGTGAGGCTTCTTATTTATTTTTTAAAGAGCAGTATAATTTAGAATTTATGATAATAAAATATATGTTATTGAGCTTACAGTTTGTTTAGAGTCTTAGATGAAAAAAAAGTAGGTTACAATTTTAATTGCTTGTTGGGACAGAAATCTGGATAAATCTCGTCACGAGCTGTACATTCCCTTGGAGTAATCGACGTTATTTTGTTTAAGCATGAAAGTACTGTTGTAATCATATTTATCAGATTAGCGAGAAGAAGCAGCTCAAACCACACAAATGCAGAGTTGGGTGCACAGATATCAAAAGTGTAATTTAAAATATTACAACAAAGGTATGTGCAGGCTATTGGGAGCAAAGCTTTTTACTGAAATTGATACATACGAGGGGCGTTCAGAAAGTAATGCACCACATCGTTTTTCTCAGCTATTAATGAAGATAGAAGCATGAAATTTTGCACACTTCAAATATGGCATGTGCCAATTGTGTGCACTAAATTGCACAGCACCCGGCCAAATAATACGGCTGCCCTAAACCGTTGAAATGGAGCGTGTTAGCAACTTGCGTTATAAGCAGCGAATTGTGATAGAATTTCTCGTTGCAGAGAAGGAAACTGTTGTGAACATTCACAAGCGTCTATGTGATGTGTATGGAGGTTTTGCAGTCAACAGGAGTACAGTCAGTCGCTGGGTTCAGAGAATCAAAGAATCAGGAAATGGAGATACGGAGCTGCTTGATCGGCCGCGCTGAAGACGTCCTGCCACAGCCACCAACGCAGAAATGTTGAAATGCGCTGAGGGCATTATTCTTACTGAAAGGCGAATCACTACTCAACATTTGGCCTGAAAGCTATCAGTCAGCATTGGTAGTGCAAATGCAGTTATAAAAACTCTCGGATTTTCTAAGGTTTACGCAAGATGGGTTCCTCGCAGTCTCACAAATGACCACCGATTGCAAAGGAAAGCAATTTCTTCTGAATTGTTGGAGCGTTTCAATGCTGATGGAGAGAATTTTTTGGCTAAGACCGTTACAGGTGACGAAACCTGGGCACATCATTTTGAACCTGAGACAAAAAACAGTCAATGGAGTGGCATCATCCGCAATCACCAAGAAGAAAGAAATTCAAGACAATTCCTTCAGCTGGAAAGGTCATGATCACTGTCTTTTGGGACATTGAAGGTGTGATTCTTGTGGACGTTATGCCAAGAGGAGAGACAATCAATTCGCAAGCTTACATTAAGACATTGAAAAAACTCAATCAACGTTTTCGCAGAGTTCGGCCGCACAAGAATCCAGCAGACCGGCTTCTCCTTCACGACAATGCGCGACCGCACACAAGTCTGGCAGCACGGGAAGTAACCACCAAATTGGGTTGGACTGTACTACCTCATCCACCCTACAATCCCGATTTGGCACACTCTGATTTTCATCTATTTGGTCCACTTAAAGATGCACTCCGTGGGACAAGGTTTGAAGATGATGAAGGAGTGATTCATGCAGCGAAGAAATGGCTACATGATCAAGACAAAATCTGGTACGGGCTAGGAATACATGCACTTGTTTCGCACTGGCATAAAGCCGTACAAGTTGATGGGGATTATGTTGAATAATACCGATGTTTACATGACATATCCATGTATATTGTGTATAAATTTCATGCTTTTTTAATAAACAGCTCCTGAGAAAAACGATGTGGTGCATTACTTTCTGAACGCCCCTCGTATATTCCTTTCTTTCTATCTGTTTGACCTATCATATGGTTTTAGGACTCTGGTTAAGGAGCTGTCATGCCCTTTTCAGGGCAGCTCGGCCACCTTTGGTCCAAACCTGTCCTTCAGCTCTCACCTGTGGCTCCTCGTAGCTGTCAGCATGCGACAGCGGCCACCCCCGGGAAACGGCTTTGACAGGCCGGCTAAACTAGGTGAGGGTAGCCGACTGGTTATAAACCTTCGGTGAGTTAGGGTCTGCCTACCCATGCATGCGAAGACTGGATTCGGTAGACTGCGCGGAAGAAACCACCTGTTGGTTCAACGGGCATGACGGCGATTACCAGCAACGCGCTGTGGAGCGTAAGGAGCATGGCGAGGCACGTAGAAAGCCATGGTCATCCACTGCACCTGACTTCATCTCCAGTCGTCTTGACTTGTCTTGCCACTGGATTAAGATGGACCCAGGCGAGAGAGTGAGGTCGACGAATTGCGCAACTCTTCCTCACTTTAAACCAAATCACTGCGCGAGTCATGTGGCGATGGGCGAGCGGCGAAGCGGCAGGCGTGGGTGCGCTGGCAGTCGTAGTCGCAGACCTACACACAGGCGGCTCAGGCCATATGGTCGTCTTCCACTGATCGGAGCAGCAGTGGGATTCGGCAGCCCTCTTTAGGAAAGCACTGCTCACCTCCATGGCATGAGGAAGGGGCTAGAAAAGGTGCCCTAAACATTGCCTGCTCCACCATTACCTAACCAGCTTACCGCGGTTGGTGGGTACCCTACTTCAGCGGGCGACACATAAGAAAAAGAAAGGACAGATTTTTCCCCCTCATTCTAGGCGCATGGAATGTGCGCACTCTACTCGACAAAGACTTTAACACAAACAGACCCGAGAGGCGAACTGCCCTGATTGGGAGAGAACTGGCCAGATACAACATTGACATAGCAGCACTGAGTGAAACTCGACTTGCAGGCGAGGGCCAACTTTGCGAAAAGGGTGCAGGTTATACATTCTATTGGAGCGGAAGAGGAACTGAAGAAAGACGAGAAGCAGGGGTTGGATTTGCAATCAAAACAGCAATTATTGGCAAGCTAGCGGAGCCCCCAAAGGGAATAAATGACCGACTCATGACGGTCAAGATCCCGCTGCTTTATGGAAGGAAACATGCCACCATCATTAGCGCGTATGCACCAACTATGACAAACCAGGATGACGTCAAGGATAAGTTTTACGAAGAACTACATGCAGTCATTGCATCAGTCCCAAAGCAGATAAGCTTATTATTCTTGGTGACTTTAATGCAAGAGTAGGCTCAGATAACATCTCCTGGAATGGCACTATCGGAAAGTACGGCGTGGGTCGCTGTAACAGCAATGGACTTCTTCTCCTCCAGACTTGCGCAGAACATAACCTCCTTGTCACCAACACCATTTTTCGACTTCCTATCCGCAACAGGACCTCCTGGATGCACCCTCGCTCGAAGCATTGGCACCTAATTGACTATGTAATTGTTAGGAAGAAGGACAGGCAAGATGTCCGGGTGACCAAGTCCATGTGTGGTGCCGAATGCTGGACTGATCATCGCCTCATTGTGTCTAAACTTAAAATTCGTATCCAACCTGCCAGGCGCCCTCAGGGAAAGAAAACTCAAAAAAGGCTGGATATTACCAAACTAAAGAAGACAAAAATTAAACAGTCATTCACTGACACCCTAGAAGACCGTCTCAAATCTATCTCGTTAGACGGCCAAAGTGCGGAAACAAATTGGACAGCCCTAAGCGAGCAGATCTACAACACTGCTACAGAGGTCCTGGGTCCCGCCATCAAGAAACAAAATGACTGGTTTGATGAGAACTCAGATGATATAAAGAAGATGTTGGCTGAGAAACACCATCTCCATAAAGCATATTTAAATGATCCAAAATCTACATCCAAGAAAGACGCTTTCAACAACATGCGTAGAATCGTCCAACATAAACTACGCCAGATGCGGGATTCATGGCTGAGTAATAAAGCAGATGAGCTCCAAGGCTTTGCTGACAGCCATGACTTGAAAAATTTTTACCATGCACTCAAAGCGGTCTATGGTCCAACATCATCAGGATCATTTCCCCTCCTTAATGCAGATGGAAAAACACTAATTACAGACAAGGAAAAAATTCTCCAACGCTGGGTCGAACACTTTAATAATATTCTGAACCAGCCATCATCTATTAACGATGAAGCCATCAACCGACTGCCCCAAATTCCTATAAATGAAGCACTAGATGATATACCGACTTTGGAGGAGACTCAAAAAGCGATTCGTCAACTTTCTAGTGGAAAGGCCCCCGGCTCCGATTCAATTCCTGTTGAGGTCTATAAAGATGGCGGTACAGTTCTGATAGAGAAACTTCACATGATCTTCCAGCAAATGTGGCAGAGTGAAACCATCCCACACAATCTCAAGGATGCGTCAATTATACATCTTTATAAACGTAAAGGTAATCGCCAAGACTGTAACAATCATCGAGGCATCTCACTACTATCAATCGCTGGGAAGATATTTGCCAGAATCCTTCTTAATCGCCTTACGGCTCATCTTGACAAAGGTCTTCTACCTGAAAGTCAGTGTGGATTCCGGAAAGAACGTGGAACCACCGATATGGTGTTCGCTGCAAGACAGCTTCAAGAAAAATGCCAAGAACAGCACTGTGACCTGTACACAGCTTTCATCGACTTGACAAAGGCGTTCGACACGGTCAGTAGAGAGGGTCTATGGAAGATCATGGCAAAATACGGCTGCCCAAAGAAATTTATCTCAATAGTGCAGCAACTGCATGATGGAATGCAGGCTAGAGTTCAGGAAAACGGTGAGCGATCGAAGCCTTTCCCCTTCTCAAATGGAGTTAAACAAGGGTGTGTACTTGCACCGACTCTTTTCAGTATCATGTTTTCTGCTATGCTGACTGATGCTTTCAGAGACGGGGACACAGGAATCGACATCAGATATCGTATTGATGGAAAATTGTTTAACCTTAGGAGGCTTCAAGCAAAAACCAAGGTCAAATCACACACCATCAGGGATCTTCTGTTTGCTGACGATTGTGCCCTCAGTGCTGGCTCAGAGGCTGATCTGCAGCGTAGCGTTGATAGATTCTCCGAAGCCTGCTCCAACTTTGGGCTTACCATCAACACGGGGAAAACAGAAATCATGTACCAACCAGCTCCTGGCACAATTTATACTGAGCCAGTCATCAAGGTAAATGGTGAGAAACTGAATGTTGTGAACAGGTTCACATACCTTGGTAGTACACTATCCCAGAACATCGTCATTGATGATGAGGTGAACACCAGGATCTCCAAAGCCAGCAGCACATTTGGCAGACTATACACCAACGTTTGGCATCGAAGTGGCATTAGTCTACAGACAAAGCTGAAGGTATACAGAGCTGCGGTGCTTCCAGTGCTGCTTTATGCATGTGAAACATGGACTGTATACAGGCGCCACGTAAAAAAGCTCAACCACTTCCATACAGTCTGTCTCAGGAAGATAATGAACATCAAATGGCAAGACAAGATCCCAGATACCGCCGTTCTTGACAGAGCTGGTATCCCTAGCATCGATACTATTCTGATGCAGTCACAGATTCGCTGGGCAGGTCATGTAGTCCGCATGCCAGACCATCGACTGCCAAAGATACTCTTTTATGGTGAGATGCAGAAGGGTAGACGCTCCCATGGTGGCCAGAAAAAGCGCTTCAAAGACACGCTTAAGGCTTCATTAAAAACCTTTGACATAAACCCAGACACATGGGAAGCTGCTGCGCAAGACCGAACTGCCTGGCGCACATCTCTTCGTAAAGGTGCAGTGGCATGCGAATCTTCCAGAAGAGCAGCAGCGGAACAGCGGAGACAAGCTAGAAAAGATCGTGAAATAAAACCTTCACATGAAGCAAACATTCCCTGCCCACACTGTCCGAGATCCTTCCAGGCCCGCATCGGGCTCATCAGTCACCTTCGTACTCATAGACTATCCTAACATCCTAATAATTGGATGAACAGAGTGGTCTTCATCACTTGTGATGGACGAACAACAGAACAGGACTGAGAACAGTTCCATTGCATCTTACACGTATTTAACTGCCACGAATTCATACTGTCTACTTGCCTCTATCATTTATGTGTTCACAATTGATTTTATCTGTATTTCATGTGGGGTGGCTGGTAAGGGCTTGCTATTGTCTGGGATTCTCTTAGGAAAAATTTTGAGAATTGCAACGACTTTTAGGGTCTTTTGTTTATATTGCTGACTAAGAATCCAGCGTTTAGTCACTGTTGAAGTTGTCGGTCTTGGTCAGTCATAAAAACATCATTCACGTTTATCGTTTAGTTGTGACGTCATGTCCTGTGTCATTCTTATTTTAGATAGCCTAGTTTCTGTGCTTGTGACCTCGTTTATACGTTAGTCTTGCTATCCAATCTTGTCTCTGTGTCATTTCGACGACTAGTTTCGTGTTTTTTTTTATTAAGTGTTATTTTGATGTTTTCTTTTCACTGAGTATTACGTCTTTGTTACTTTTAGTTTCTTTTTATTCGTGGTATAACGTTGTATGATTGAAGATATCGCATCATTGTGTTTCATTTGCTTGTGCCTTTCATTGTGCCTGTGCTCGTTACGTGGTTCACATTTAAAGGTATATTTAAATCACAGATTGATTGATTTCATAGTGTTTTAAGGAGTGTATACATTAATTGTATACTTCATTGGTTGGTGGACAACATACTATTTTGGTGCAAGTATTAACTAGAAATATGTCTACTGTGGAAGCTATTTTCGCAGAAGGCATACGCATAGGTAAATCAGGTTTTCAAATGGCTATGTATGCCAAAACTCAGTTCACTATACGAGAACAAGAGTTGTTAAGAGTAAACCAATATGCAGAGGTGAGAATAAAAGCTCTTATTCGTGATATGACGAAATTGAGAGACGAGTTGAAAGATAAGAAGAATAAAGAGAAATCTCTTACTCGTGAGTTGGTTACGGTAAAAGCAGAATATGAGAATTTTAAATATAAGGCCCAGACTTATGTAGATTCAGAGTCTGATACATTGTGTGCTCTAAGAAAAGAGAACTCAGAACTCAGGGACAATATTAAACGACTAAGTGACAGAAACAATGAGTTACAAGTTGGTAAGTCAGAACTTAGAAAACCTACTCCTGATTTAGAATTGGGAAATTTAAAACAGGAGATCAGGTATAAGAATGAAGAGAAGGCTTACGAGCAATTAAACACAGCTGTTGTTGAGGAACAACAAGCTAAGGAGGCAGACATTACTAAACTTCGTAAAAGAGTCGATGGTCTGTTGGACATTCTATTACAGTCCAATGTGTTATCTAATATTGTCGTTGACAATGTCAGGCCTAGATTTACTGTTCAGCACCTCGATAAAGCAAATAATCAGCCCCATACACTCAATGCTAACTGGGACAGTGAACACAGTGTTGACAAATCTCTTCGAGGGATATATAATTTCCATCGTCAAGATCCCTATGTCAAGGTTTCCTTTCGAAACAGGTATGAATTTGATACTGGTGGTTCTTAGTAGTTCTTTTGACGAGACTAAATGCCCACCACACAACAACAAGTTTACCAAGGATGATGATTTTAAAGTGCGCTATGCACAAAAGAAGATTGTTCACGAGAACAAACTTCATCACGTTGACTGTTATTCAGGTAGTTACATTGATCATATGAGTGGTACTACAACTGGTGACAGGAAAGATACGACATGTCAGGTTGACACTCCTCGGCTATGACATGAGACATCTGCTAACGTGGAAGATGTCGTTCATACTGGTTCTATTTATTGTGATAAGAATCGATATAGACAGCTTTGTCTTCAAAAGACAGTCAATGCTGATGTTGGGGAGGCATCGACTGGACCTTCCGGATGGTCCATCATGACATGCTCAGATGCGACATGTCAGATTGACAAGCATCGGGTTACACCCGATGGTAATGAGCTACGACATGTGAAATCTGCTCATTTGGGAGTTGTTGATAATCATACTCATCCGGATGATCACAAGTATAACCATGATTGTCCAGCCCTTACGACATGCAAGGAGCTACATGTACGGAAAAATTCCTCTTCGCGCTTAGCTCGCACGACACATGATAAATTAAATGATTCTTGGGCTCAGTTACGACCTGGCCGAGATCATATTTCACTGAATCGCACTGTTTTGGTGCGCAATGTACCTTCGAGCGCGACCTGGTTTGCACTTATGAAATTTTTTCAGTATGTCGGAGATGTTGAATTTGGTCCCATGTTCGAACTTCAACACTCTTCTCACCAGCTCGCATTTGTTCATTTTGCTCGTTATTGCGATGCTCGCAGAGCGGTGAAATTCAAACATGGTTCGCTTTTTGCACACCATTATTTAGACGTGCAACTCGCACGCAATTCTGTACCACGCACTTTGTAGTTGCGTTTGTGGGTGCGTTCTTCTTCATCCTTTTCAGATGTTTTGTAGTTGTCCATGGTTTGTTCTACTGTACTATACTTCTTTGTACTTGATATCATCTATGTCATGCATATTAGCATTTCTTTATTTTTAGATATCATGTCTGTTCCACCTTTCATCACTTGTTTTATCAATATTTGTCATATTGATACCTGTTCATCTGGTCACTCTATTGTCGCTAAACTATCTCTACTCCTTTGATGACACTGATAGCCAAAGGTAGTCCAAGAGCTATTATATGGACTTCGGATTGTCATGATGCATTGATTAAAATTAAGGACTTCTTTTCAGGGTCCCCTATCTTGTTGTTACCAAATATAAATTCACAATTCCTTCTTCGTAAAGATAAACCCCAGATGCCATTTGCAGATGTACAGGGGCATGCCACACCCTTGTTTTTACGTATCGAGAAAATTCTTACCTGCTGAGACAATATACTACTGGTGAAAAGGACCTTTTAGCGATCGTGTGGTGCCTTGAGAAGTTTTCGTCGGGTTTCCGGACCTACCCAGTGGTTTTACAGTCTGACAGTTCCTTGATTAGTTATTGATGAAATCTTCATGACATGCCGTGCTAACTTTATTGACTTTGCTATGTTATGTTTCCTTAGGTACAGTTTAGGTCTTTATCTTCTCCACCGGACACACACGTGCCACGAGTGTCACGTTTGAGTTCGAGGGGGATAGATGTTGAAGACTGCTGCATGGTTTTGCCAGCATCTCCGTTTGGTTTTATTTGAGATGGTCGCACTATGCAGCATTGCCTCTAGTCAGACTCATAACGCGATGCCTACGTTACTTGCTGACGTGTTAGACTTGGTTACAAAGAGTCAACATATGGCCTTAGGGCATAAAGCAGTGTTTCTAGATTATGTGTGGTTAGCCCACTAAAAGATATAAGTGTAGGCTTGAATAGCCAATGGTAAATGTAAGGTATAAGGACGTTTGAGTCCAGAATATATGGTATGTGTTTTATTGGTGGATAACGCATAGACTAAATTAATAATACAGTGTGTGTAGATTAAGGTTAACAGGTTCAAGTATGGCAGACTATGATGGCGTGAGCAGCCAAATTAAATATCAGAAACTAGCCAGAGATTTGATAAATAATAAGGCTCCTAAGAAGCTAAAGGTATGGTAACCTATTGAAATACGTTCACTGCGTAATTATTCTAAAGAAGCTAACAGTGCTAGATATTACAACTCTGAAGTAACGGTTAACTTGACCGTGTGGAGGTCAAACAGTTGAGGCTAATGTACAGTGTGTTCACTACTGCCTACGTGATATATGAACCTTATGTTTTCGTCGTCAATTATCATACGATGTTATATGCATGGATAATAAATGCAAAAGTCGTCATTCAGGCATTCCTGTCGATTGCTTGTGAGTTACAGAAGTTTGTGCTGCATACTTAAGCACTTCTGTTCTTCGTTCAAGAGTTCTTATCGACCATGTTGGGTTGATTACACACACCGTAGAGATATCAAGTAACTTAGACGACAGGCTAATGGGCAGAAATATAATGAGAAATAATATGCTTGAATATCCAGAATCCAATATTACTGCAGAAACCCACAGTTACGGCAATATACTAACTTTACTGCAGTAAAACGACAGTCCAGTCAGAAGAGAAAGTCAAAGCAAGAGTAATATGCCCACATAGAAAATAAAGCCCGTAACAGTGTCGATATCTGCTTTGATTGCCTCTGCTGGAATGCCATCAGGTCCAGACGTTTTTCCATCTCTTAGAAGCTTTATGGCTTTCTTTTTTTCTTCCTTCATTGGTCTTTCACCGTTAATTTGTAGCTCTTCTTCTGCTGGCTGGATGTCCGGGGGATTTTGTGGAGCTGGTCTATTGAGAAGGTCCTCAACATATTCTGTCCACCTCTTCATTTGCTCTTGTATATTGTTGAGCAGTTTTCCATTCTTGTCTTTTATGAGGCAACTTGTTTGCTTGTATTTCCCTGTTAGCTTCTTTGTGCTGCTATACTGTTCTCTCATATTTCCTTTGGCTGCAGCATCTTCTGCCTCTCTTGCCAACTCCTCAATATATTTCCTCTTGTCTCTTTTGATACTTCCTTTTACTTCTTTGTTTGCTTCTGTGTACACTTCTTGAGCCTTGGCTTTAGAACTTCTGGTTTTAAAAAAGGTAAAGGTAAAGGAACCCGTTACACGCCCATTGAGGCATATTGGGAATATGGTGTTAGGCCCATATTATCTTGACCATCGGCACACGAGGGGTGATGTGGTCGGCATCACGCCGGCCGCCTTAACCTTCCCAGAGTAGCTCTGGTACCCATTTGGGGCTGGGTCGACCCAGGAGCCGTTTGTGGCCTAAAAATTTTTCCGCCTCATCTGGGGATCGAACCATAGACCACTGCGCTAGGAAGCCAGTGCACTAACCACTATGCTACCGCGGCTCCATAAAACTTCTGGTTTTGCTTGTGTTTAAATCTGCTTTCTTGTTATTTCTGTCTTTTATCTTATTGATGGTTTCTGTTGTTATCCATGCTTTTTGTTGTTGTTCCCTTTTCCCCAGTATTTCTTCACATGTCTCATTCCATACAGTTTTGACCTGCTGCCAATAGTCTTCTGTATTCTCTACAGCTGTTGGAACACTTGGAATTTGTTGGATACTGTGACCGCAAATTTGTCTCTTGTTTCTTGATTTCTTAGATGTCTGTTACGTACATTTATTACCTAAGGGGGTAGTCTTCGGTCCTGCCAAATGTACGCACCAGTCTCAATATAGTTATATTATTTGTGCGGTCGAATGATTCGCGCACTGACGTGCACAAAGCAGTGTGAGTTGCTTTGGGACGCACGGGTAACCTAGTTGAGTAGTTTCTGACGTCATGATTTGGAGGGGCAACATGGACCTTGTTTATGTCCGTGATTGATATATTATGATTGTATTCATGGCACGTTTATGGAAGCCATTTATTCTAGTGATCTGTATTGGTCTTCAGGTCGAAACCAATAGCAGTAATGTCACGTAAGTTATCGCCCCACTTCTTAGTGTATGCTGTATTGTAAGGCCGCTCTTATACTAGTCTAGCGGGAATATGTTATTCCTAGAATGGACCTACAGAGTCGTTAGCCTTTAGGATTCGTATCGTAGAAGAAGGATTCCTACGAGTGGGAAAGAAGTTAATATTGATTACCTTATTCACATGTTTTAATATGCTGCTACAACAATGCCAGAAGCGTGGCATAGAATGGGAGAGGTTAGTCAACTGGAATCTCTAACCTGTTCGTATTATCGTGAGTGACCTTGTTTGAAACTATATGCTATATAACGTTATGTATGGAGAAAGTCTGGGATTGGGAAGTACGATATGGAAGATTTTATCCTGGAGTATGAATACGTTACCATGATAGACGTCCTTGAAAGAAGGTCAATGGACTTTAATGAGAAGAATATTATATGGTAACAGTTTGTGATCCTTAGTCACTTGAAAGAGGACTTATTGGTAGAGAATCTTCAGGAAACTTTAAGAGTAATTACCAATATGTTGACGTATGATCTTTGCGCCTGTGACGATGTTAGTCTTGTCCACTTCGTATGTGTCATGTTGAATAAAAATCTATGTACAGTCATCAACGACTTATGTACTGCCAGTACTTGCCCAGTTCACCCAGTTCAACCCTGCTTGTTGGAGTGTCGTTTGAAGAACATTGTTGACATTCGTTCATTTTAACCATTCGCGTTTTAAGTTACCTCTTCACCAGTATAAACTGAGCTCAACAATAAAAACGGAGTCAACAATAAATGGTATGCCAGTGTGGTCTGGAAATCAATAATTTCAAAGGAAACGTACCCTATACAAGTATCGGTTGAATGGAAGATCTGAACTTTCAAGGCGACAACATCTTGGAATCTACTGTGTTGGTGAATCACAATCAACTTACGGACAGGGTCAAGGTCATCAATCAACATCCATGTCAGGTTGTACAGTGACTGACTACCTTGGGGATCACCTCTTCATCATTTTTGCGTGCGAGCTGTAATCTAGATACGCAGAACGAAGTATTTTATCCGTAGACGTACATACACGGAGACGAGGCACATTGGTTTTTTCCTGCACGCGAGATGAGTATAACGTGTTTTCGTTGTACCCTTTATTACGTTTAGCTGTGCCTCATGTAGTTATGTCCACATTTATATTTTTCATGTTACATGTTATATGTGTTGTATTCTTCGTGGGAGGTAGGGAGGTAGATCTGTCGAACGAGATCCATCTCGAAGCCAATTCGGGCTCTTCGTCAGACGTTCTGTAGGGCTCATTTTGTAAGTTTCAACTGAGCGATAATTCCGGTACAAGGCTAGAAACCTTGCCGAAGTTCCGATCGCTAGTTGTCCCTTATAACAGTATCTGTTTAGCTGTTTCGTCACGTTTTTAATTGTTGTTTTCGTAGTTATTTTTACTCGTATTTAGTTTTATGATGAATTTTGTTTGTATTATGCGTCCGTCTAATCTTCCTGTCATTCAGTTTTTTACAAAACCTATGTTTTTACACTGTGGTGTCAATTGTCTTGTGCATTATTGGATCGTAGATGTCATCGTAATTTTTTACGACATTCTATTTTAGTTCCACATTTTCATTTTATTTGATTTCTACGACTGTAGTTATTTGTCTTGATTATCGTGTCGTGTCAGTATTGTGCTACTGTCTGTCACGTTGTTGCTTTCACACCATTTCATGTTATAAATTACATTATTAATTATTAATATTATTGTCTATTATATAACTTGATTTTACCGTTCTAGGACAGGAACGAAGACCACTAGTTGTAGTAACACTTTTAAATAGTATTATTACATAATAATATTGAATAATGTCTACCTTAGACTATTTCATTAAGCAAGCAAAAGCTCTTCAGATGGCTCCTGATGAAGTAAAAGCATTTGCACTTGCAGAATATAAGAAAGCTCAAGAAATAGAAGCCGAACAGAGAAAGTTAGAAATTTTAAGACTAGAAAAACTTCAATTTGAGGCAGATCAAAAACGGACTGAGGCTGAGGAAGATGAAAAGAAGAGGAAATTTATAGCTGAGGAAGAGGAGAAATAAATGAGATTATGAAAAGCGAAGAAGAGGAGATTTCAGGCTGAGGAAGAGGAGAAAAAAATGAGAATAGCCGCTGAATTAGAAGAGAAACGATTTCAGCGTGAGTCCGAACAGAAAAAATTCGAGGCTGAAGAGAAATTTAAAAGAGATGCGGCAGAAAAAGAAAGACTACTTAAAATTGAAATGCAAAATAAACAAAAGGAAATGGAAGAAAGAAGATTAATAGCTGAACAAAATACATTACGACTTCAGCTTGAGATGGAAGAGAATGATAGAAAACGACAGCATGAACTGAAATTAGCAGAGTCAGAATATGAGAGACTTAGGTTAACTCAGGAAGCTAATTCTCAGAGAACTTTTGAAAGCCAAACTTCATCCAGACATGACCATTTTAAGGAAATTCACCTTAAATTACCAAAATTTAATCCCCCGTCTGATGACGTGATATTCTTCCTAGATAGGTTTGAGGCCACTTGTGTGTCTTATAACGTGGATAAAACACTGTATTGCACATATTTATCCAGGTTACTTACTGGGGATGCTTTAGCAGTTTATCATACTACCAGTATTAATGAGAAGAATGATTATAATGCTCTTAGAGCCGCACTTCTGAAGAAATTTCAAATGTCAGAAGATGAATACCGATTAAGATTTCGTACATTGCTACCGCAATCAAGCAGAAATTTCAGTGATTTTCTGTCACAAATACGACTCACCCTCGAAAGATGGATCGAATTATCCAAAATTGAAAAGTCGTATGAAGGTCTCTTCGATTTACTGATGCGCGATAAGGTACTATCGTCTGTAAATCCTACATTTCTCGCATTTTTACACGAACGGAAACCTTTATCAATGAAAGACTTAGAAGAACATGCAAAAAATTTTTGCACTGCTCACCCAACCATGGATCTGAGTAATGCACAGATTAAGAGTGAATTGCCTGTTGCTTTTGCAGCACAACAAAACAATTTTTCACGCAATCGTTCTTTTAGTGCTGACAGGTATGTCAATAAGGGAAATAATTACAATTTTAACAATGATAACTTTTACAAAGGGAAGCAATTTCAACAATCTGCTCCATTTAATGTTTCTTGGAACCAAGCTCACAGATCGCGAGATTTTGGTAACAATAATTTTAAAAATAATCAAGGACATTATAATAAACAAAACTGGAGATCAAGATCTCAGGGTCCGCAAAACAGACAATTTTTTGGAAATAAACCATTTAACCAACATCATAACGATCATTCTACAAATTATCGGACTCATCCAAATTTTAACTCAGGCAGAAACTACAATTGTGGCAATTTTAATGACAATAATCACAATCGATCGCGCCGACGAGATAGATCGTCGAGTAATACACGTAGACATTCTAATGTCGCTTTAAGTGATACACAGGCTAACATTGAACAGGGTAAAGTAGCTGAAACTCACAATGCTATGTCTTGTTCTCTTGATTGTACCCAGGTGAAAGACTGTCCAGAATGCTCGACTCTTTTCCAGCCTAAGGCGATCACGACGCTGCGTTGCGGACATACCTTGCCTAGTCTACCTGCAGTCTGTACGGCCACTGCTGCGTCAGTACACCAGGGACAGGGCTCTCTTATGTTTAACAAGGGATTTGTCAATAACATTTCATGCTCTCTCCTATTTGACTCAGGTTGTAGCACTGTGGGCGTCCGGACTTCGCTGATCAACCCAAGTTGTGCCACGGGCAGGGTTGTCAAGTGTGTGACTTTCGGTGGCACCGTTGAAACATTTCCCACTGCTATTATTGACCTTAATACACCATTTTTTTCAGGAAAGATCCAGGCATGTCTCCTTCCGAATCCAATTTGTGACGTAATACTTGGTCGCATACATGGTATTAAAGAGTGTACACCACAGCAAATTGCTGAATGGGAAGAGCGACATATTCAAACTGCAAATGCAGTAGTGACTAGAGCGCAAGCTACTAATATGTCGCATGATACACCTATTGAACCTACAGTTCATACTACTTGTGATGATGATGCTCCTATTTCACGGGAGTTGTTTGCAACATTGCAAAAGAATGATGATTCATTAAAAAAATTTTTTCACTATGTGAACAAAAAGAATACCAGCAACAAACTTGCAAAATCTAGACATGACTTTATACTTAAAAATGGGATTTTGGTTAGAGTAATACGGGAAAAGGATTCATCCTTATGTTATCAGATCTTAGTCCCATCCTCTATGAGATCTCGTATATTACGACATGCGCATGACTCGCAATGTGCGGGCCATATGGGTTTTTCGCGTACCAAATCCAGAGTGCTTTCGGCATTCTACTGGCCAGGCGTCCATAGGGACATCACTCTCTACTGTCGGTCTTGTTTGATATGTCAGGAAGTTAAGGTACGGGGTCCATTTCATGCGGCTCCTATTCAAGCTGCGGACATCCCGATTAGACCATTTGATAAAATGGCTATAGACATTATTGGTCCGATGCTTCCATCTGCTAGAGGGCATACGCATATTCTTACGTGCATTGATATGTGCACTCGTTGGCCTGAGGCCATCCCTCTCAAGAACACTTCATCTGCCAGTGTAGCAGAGGCATTGATGTTAATCTTCTCACGCATTGGTTTTCCACGGAAAATCTTGTCGGATCATGGGGTTCAGTTCATTTCTGAATCCATGTCTCAAGTTATGAAGACATTAGGTATAGACAGATCTCTTAGTTCTATTTATCATCCGATGTCAAATGGGTTAATTGAGCGTCTCAATAGGACACTCAAGCAGTTGTTGGGTAAGATGACCCAAGACCATCCCCAAGACTGGGATCGGGTCATACCCGCGGCTCTGTTTGCGTATCGCGAAGTACAAAATCAAGCCACGGGGTTTTCTCCATTCCAGCTAGTTTTTGGCATGCAACCACGCGGTCCGATGTCGTTAATCCACGACTTATTGGTTGACGAGAATATTGAAGAGGAAACTCAATCCTCTTATGAGTATGTGATCTCTCTGAGAAAGAGAATCATAGATGCTTGTAGACTAGCTACTGCATCATCTGAACAAGCCAAAGAAAAAGCTCGTCTATTTGCAAACAAGTATAGACGTCTTCGCCAGCTCATACCTGGTGATGAAGCTTTTGTCTTACTACCTGCGCATAACAATCGTCTTTTAATTACCTGGAGAGGTCCTTTCAGGATCATCTCAAGAATATCCGATGTCGACTACATCGTTGATGTTAATGGTAAACATAAAACCTTCCACATTAACATGTTGAAGGAGTATTACTCACGTCCTGATTATCTACAGTCAGTGTTCCAGGCAACTGACGATCCTACACCTCCTATTCAACACTATTCTAGTTTGTCAGTCATCCAAGAAGAAGAATCTTCTTTCGATGATGTACAACTACCAATACCAGTTGTACCACTCCATTCCACTGAGAAATGGAATGATGTTACAATCTCATCTACTCTTTCGGCTGATCAACGTCAGCAAGTCTCTAATATTCTACACTCGTATGAGGATGTCCTCACTGACATCCCAGGTCATACGTCAGTCATCCAACATGACATTATTCTGACTGACGATACGCCTATTCGAGTTCGCCCATATCCTATCCCTTTACACTTTCGTGATAAGGTTGATAAGGAATTGGATGAGATGCTTCAATTAAATATAATTGAACCATCTTCATCACCATATTCTTCTTCTATGGTAATCATTAGGAAGAAGGACAACAATATACGTCTTTGCGTAGATTACAGGAAATTAAACAAAGTTACAAAATTCGATGCGGAACCGTTACCTCTTTTAGACGACTTATTGGAGAGGTTATCTCATGCCACATTCTTTTCGAAATTTGACCTTTCAAAGGGCTATTGGCAAGTGCCACTAACTCCTAAAGCAAAGCCATTCACCGCTTTCTCGACGCCACGGGGTCTTTTTCAATGGAATTTTATGCCATTCGGACTAATGAATGCGCCAGCTACCTTTGTACGCATGATGCGCCGCATATTGTCTCATCGTCCCGATGTCATTACTTATATAGATGACATCTGTCTTTTCAGTGACTCTTGGGATGAACATATTCATGGATTAAAAGCTTTACTGTCTACCTTACGAGATTATAACTTAACAGCAAAACCTTCAAAGGCTTTTGTCGGTTTTCATGACATCTCATTTCTGGGTCACCGCATAGGTCATGGTTTCATGTATACAGAAGACAGTAACGTCTCTAAAATTTTAAACATCTCAGCACCTAAGACAAAAAAACAAGTTAGGTCTATTTTAGGACTAATACAGTTCTATTCAAAATTCATCCCTCATTTGTCTACTATAACTGCACCTTTTTCGTCTCTACTGAAAAAAGGCACATCTAATGTAATAAAGTGGTCGCAGGATCACCAAACGGCGTTAGACTATATAAAACGATTTTTTTCAAAAGAACCTTTTTTGAGGTTGCCTAACAAAAATCTCACTTTCATCCTTCGCAGTGATGCATCTTCTTACGCTATTGCTGCAGTTTTGATGCAGGAATATAACGGCACCTTATTTCCGGTGATGTACGTGTCCAGAAAACTTACGGAGAGCGAACTCAAATACTCCGTTCTAGATAAAGAGCTCCTCGCGTTAGTGTGGGCAATCACAAAACTGGAACGTTACCTCCTCGGCTCACACTTTGTGGTGGAATCTGATCAAAAAGCTCTTACCGCACTGAACACAAATAACGTTAAATCATCGAAGTCAGCGCGTTACGCTATAGCGCTTCAACCATTCAATTTTGAAATACGAGCTATTCCTGGAGTGAAGAATGTGTTCGCAGACTGTTTGTCGAGATGCCCAAGCGAACTTGTCGAAACTAAACCACTTCCAGATGTTGAAACATCCTCACCGATAACATGAATAACTGTGTACATTTTCATTGATTGTAAATCTATAAAGACTGATCATATAACTGAAGTATTCGTATAAATATATCTTTCAGGATATACTTACTTATGGATTATAACATTACTTCTTGTGTAGTAACGTTTTATTAAAACGGGAACAGTGGTATTAGAGTAACATTTTATTAGTACTGCAACATTGGTACTACAGTAACTTTTTATTAGTATGGAAACATTGTTAAAAGCGACAAATATACATTTGTTATTCCTATGGAACATATTACACTACATATCGTGTTCGAGAATATATTTTATCGTGTATGGAACATTGAGAACATCGTCTCGTCGATTACTAACTAGTTGTAACTGAACATTGACAATGATTGATATTGGAATTACTTAGAATATATTAGTAACTGGTTATTTGTTAGTAATTAAGAAATATATAAATTACTATAATTCAATTTAATCTATTTAATTAATTATGGATCACACATATACTAACTTTCTTAGTTGTCACGTAATACCTGCATTCACGGGTCTTAGTTATGATATCTCACTGTTAAGATCACTAGTCAACCATACTAGTGTTAGAAAACATTAAGGGTGTTGATTCTTAAAGTGTTTAATTTTGCATTGCTTCATTTTTGCACATTGTATTTTCAATTTTTCTGTTTTATTGATTCTCTTGTCATTGATTATCATCAGTGTTGCTGTTCATTTTCATTTTTGAAATCATATGTTTCAAATTTTTTTTTAGAAAACTTAGTTGAATTTTATTATCATCTTTTTTTTATGGTTTTTTTCATTTTCATTGTCAACTTCTTTTACTTCGAATATTACCACATCGTTCCAAAGTAGGTCGATGGTGGATGTGTGCTTTAATGCATACTATCATTTAGTTATATTGATTTCGTTTAATATTCTTTTCTTAATATGGTATAACTTTATGCATTTCATATATCTTGTTGTAGTTTTGACTCACCTCTCCAGGGTACTAAGTTCAAAAAAAATTAATAGAATTAATTTTTTTAAGGGGAGGTAATAGGGGAGCTGTTACGTACATTTATTACCTAAGGGGGTAGTCTTCGGTCCTGCCAAATGTACGCACCAGTCTCAATATAGTTATATTATTTGTGCGGTCGAATGATTCGCGCACTGACGTGCACAAAGCAGTGTGAGTTGCTTTGGGACGCACGGGTAACCTAGTTGAGTAGTTTCTGACGTCATGATTTGGAGGGGCAACATGGACCTTGTTTATGTCCGTGATTGATATATTATGATTGTATTCATGGCACGTTTATGGAAGCCATTTATTCTAGTGATCTGTATTGGTCTTCAGGTCGAAACCAATAGCAGTAATGTCACGTAAGTTATCGCCCCACTTCTTAGTGTATGCTGTATTGTAAGGCCGCTCTTATACTAGTCTAGCGGGAATATGTTATTCCTAGAATGGACCTACAGAGTCGTTAGCCTTTAGGATTCGTATCGTAGAAGAAGGATTCCTACGAGTGGGAAAGAAGTTAATATTGATTACCTTATTCACATGTTTTAATATGCTGCTACAACAATGCCAGAAGCGTGGCATAGAATGGGAGAGGTTAGTCAACTGGAATCTCTAACCTGTTCGTATTATCGTGAGTGACCTTGTTTGAAACTATATGCTATATAACGTTATGTATGGAGAAAGTCTGGGATTGGGAAGTACGATATGGAAGATTTTATCCTGGAGTATGAATACGTTACCATGATAGACGTCCTTGAAAGAAGGTCAATGGCCTTTAATGAGAAGAATATTATATGGTAACAGTTTGTGATCCTTAGTCACTTGAAAGAGGACTTATTGGTAGAGAATCTTCAGGAAACTTTAAGAGTAATTACCAATATGTTGACGTATGATCTTTGCGCCTGTGACGATGTTAGTCTTGTCCACTTCGTATGTGTCATGTTGAATAAAAATCTATGTACAGTCATCAACGACTTATGTACTGCCAGTACTTGCCCAGTTCACCCAGTTCAACCCTGCTTGTTGGAGTGTCGTTTGAAGAACATTGTTGACATTCGTTCATTTTAACCATTCGCGTTTTAAGTTACCTCTTCACCAGTATAAACTGAGCTCAACAATAAAAACGGAGTCAACAATGTCCTACATTAAATTGTTGTCTACAATTTTGCATTGTTGCATATCTCTTGAGTTTCATTTTTACTTTGGCTATCAGAAGGTGGTGATCTGATGCCATATCTGCTCCTCTATATACCTTTACATCCTGCAATTGTGACGGGTCGGTGGTGGTGGTGTGGTTGGTGTTGCGATTCCTTGGTTAAGGTATTATTATTGAATAATAAAGTCACTCTTTAGACATAGCAATGTTGGTTATAAATGGTTAGCTCTGGGCATCAGAACATCCCTTCGACGTTTCTGATTTGCATAGTCTATAGTATTTGATTTCCCTTGTGGGAGAGTTATCGTGCTGACAAAGGTAAACACCAACAGTTGTAGAACCGAAACCGAAACGTAAATAAAGGATCAAGCCTTCTGCTTAGAGTCCACATGTATTAAGATTCATACAAAACGATAATCGACATTCACAAAGGTTTCATGTACAATTCAGCGTAACAATTGAGTTCCAAATAATATCAGCAAGTATCTGTCCGTGTCAAAACAATGTGTCAGAAGAACATCGTGGCTATATACGTGCGCTATTGTAGTCAACAGCCAGAAATGAGCACATGAGTTCTTGACAGCTACAAATTGAATCATAATACGATTCTCCTTCCATTATTAGTTTAATTTCATTAATCTCATGTTTAGATTAATTTCCGAACTGACCCTGAAGTCTACATCGATTCATCTATAAAATATAGGCTATATACTCAGCCTTATTTCCTTGGAAGAAATACAAGACACGACCTTCTTGCTTGACGGATAGCGTAACAAAGGCCCTGTAACCAAGTCACCCGGCGTGACCTTCCCAACGCGAATGCGTCATAATCTCCGCATATATTTCGCGTTCACTATACCGTAAAATATCAACATATTCTATAAATATTAATGACCCCTAAACATTGCGCATGGGTAAACCCCAGCAGACGCCATCATTTAAAAAATAACACCGTAACAGCAATGATGATCTAAACTTCTTGTTTATGCATAAATGATCAATCTGATTTTCTGTTCTATGGTCTGGTGATATCCATGTTGCGTTGTGTATTCTCTTATGTGGAAACATGCTTCCTCCTATAGCCAGTTGATTTGAAGCACAGAAGTTTGAGAATAGTTCCCACATGCATATTAGTCTGTAAATATTATCATGGGATGGAAAGCGTATAATGTGTAAAAGTTGATCGTATATGGATATTTGAGGCATCGTGAAAGTACGGTGGTTGAAGAAAGTGTTGCGTTGCTCTTATTGTGTGATTATTATGATTTTACTTGGTCAGTGCTTTCCTGTATTTCAGGTTAACTCATGAGCTGTGGCTGGATGTTTGTTTGTTAACTCTTTAATATATTTAATGTTGCTGACCAGGTTGTAAGCTTTATATAGATCAACCCTTGCCTTTACATTCATGAGTTGATTTTATTAGTGTACAGATCTTGTATGACTGAGAAGTGGCCACAGTTCAGTCAGTAATACAGGATCACATTTTTTTCAATTTTTTTTTCATACCCATCCATAATACAGGATCACCATCACAACCACACCAATCACACAATTAACAGATTCAGACACAGATTATCCATGAAATACAGGGGACTGAATTTATAATTAAGTGACCCGTTTTTTAATTCTGTGATCTTATGTTTTTCATGGATAATTTCTAGTTATTTTAATCCATGACATATAATATAATTGGCTGAGACTTTGAAAAAAGAAAATCTGCTATCTATTACATAGTTTACTCTAAAAGCACATCTCTTGAGTACAGGATTTCTTTAACGTAACCAGAAATGGAAAAAAGCCACATATAGCTGGTCTTGCGTTTAAATTTTTTTTTAAAAGACATTGGGTTATATATATAAATTTCATGTAAAGCCAGGTCTCGTGATCTGTTTATGGTCACAGACTACGACAGTCTAATTAGAAAGCTGTTCTCTTTCAAGCTGGAATACAGATTTATGATTCATCCATATTCATGCTGCAGCAAATTCAAGTCTGTCACTATTCACATTCTTACTGCCTTCTTGGCATTACACAATTTTTTAAAAGAATGCAGCAAAAAATAAAACGTTGCATATAAGTACAAAATAACTCATATTGTTTAAATTCAGAGCTAAGCGATGAAAGCACATTCGACTGAGGGCAATATATGCACAATGCAAAACCTGCCAACATTTATTTACAGCTTAATCACCATGCTAATGTAAAAACATATCAGAGGGTGGGGGTGGGCCAGACAAACACATGGTATTACTATTAACTCTTTCAGTCCCAAGCAAAAAGGTGGGTTTGGCCCAAACAAAAATGGCCATACCAGTATGTTTTTATTGTTTTTGTTTGGAAATAATTTTTTTTTAATGTTCGTATTCATAAATAACAAAAGTCCATAATGGATGGCTATACTTTAAGAAAATAGCGTTTTTGAGTTGTCAAAATTAGAAAAAAGCCCTAGAAAGGATTAAGAGATACGAAAGCCAGTATACTGTTGATTGGGCCAAATGGGTCTACCGGGAAGTACAGTATACTGGCTCTTGGGGCTTAAAGAGTTAAAAATGTGATTTTTAAAGCCTATTCAATTTTTTTTTCTAACTATCGATCACAACAAAAATTAGAACATCACGTCATCAACATCTGCAAATTACACCTGGAACTCGTTTGGTTGATTCATTTGTAAAGTTTTGAAAAAAGAATTTTAATTTGGCTATTTCCATTCAAGGGATGTAATTCCAATTATTCAGAAACACAAAAAAAACAATGTCAAAAAAAATTATTTAACATACTATATGATTATAAGACATTTTACTCATGCTTTTTTCCACTTATCCTTTTAAAAATAACCAGACTGCAAGATCTTTATATTTGGACATGTGCCCTAATATACATAAACAGACCTGTGTCTAGGTTGAATGGAGTGCACCTCACCATCGCGAGACAAAATTTTATTTTGAAAAATTCTTTTTACAAAATATATTAAGTATACAGCCATCTGTTTTCAACTGTGATTTTAAAAACACAACGCAAATGATTCTTACCTTCATATATCTATGAGATGGCCTGTACTAAAATTGAAAGTGCCATGAAATCATTAATGTTTACCACTCAGGAAATCCTGGCACCCTCGGACAGCACATTTTGATTTTATAATGATAAGTTCCTTGCTGTTGTCAACCTTTCTCTCTGTTATTGACCATCCTTTTCGATTTGTTGCTATTTCAGATCCATATCTATGTTGTCCATTATTTATTTCTTTTTTCATAGATGTCCTTTACATGTCGTGTACCTTAAATTTAATTTAGTCTCTGGTAACTTTTTTTTACCTGGACTGTCCTAGATATTTGAGTCCACGTACATAAAAGAAAGAGAATGTAAGTGGCGAACAACTTTATAGCTAACAGTAGAATTAAACTGTAAAATGTTTAATGAAATCACAGGAACATAAGTACCAACACATCAGATAACAAGGTTTATAATTTAATATACTGCAAGTAGGGGCATTAGGAAATTTAGGGCTTGTAAATGGATATAGTAAATAATCAGAAAATTATATGCACTCGGAAAAGACATGACACGTCAACAGAAAAGAGAAAGAAATAACAGGAATGCTTGAGATTTTAACCTAGTCATTCCAGGTGACACCACCGCCTCACTGCAAGAAAGAGATGGATTCGGGAATTTGGCCACCTGAACAGTTCAATTTTGTGTCTCTATCTGCACAACTGAACAGGTATGAAGCCTGTGTAGTTCCTGGGGCTCTTTGAGGAGATCAAGAAAGAACAGGACTACTACACCATCAGGCATGTCGAACAAGGTGACTAATATGGGGGGGGGGGGGGGGGCGGCAACCTCATTATGTAAAAACAGATTGCTGCAGGAACCATAACTGCAAGAGCATGGTTTAAAAAAAAAAAAAAAATTTTTTATCGTACGCCCGCTATTACTCGAGGGGAAATCTCCTGTTATGTCTAACCTGAGACTGATGTTACATGAGTTTCCCTTTTTTCCCTGTACAATGATAGGTGTCCTTTCGCCATTCAGGTAGATACTTGCCGATTTCAGAGGTACCCATTAGAGCTGGGTCGGCTCAAGAGCCGTTCAGGTTATTCTAGTCCATGGTCGACGACACTCTTTCAAATGTTCTCGCCAGGGCTCGAACCTGGATCACCCGATCGCCAGGAGAGTGTGGTAACCATTACACCAGCGCGGCTCCCTAAATTGCTACATGAACCATAACTGTAAGAGCATGTAAATGTAAGAGAACCAGCGACAGTGGTGGCTCTATGTTCCGTAAGTTTGCTAATTTTTCCAAAACACATCTTTTTTTTTTTACAGCAGTGTGATAGGTCACATGAACAAGCCAGGTTCGACTCTCTGGAGTGCCTGTTACTATTCCCTCTCTTCTGAGTTCTCATATTTCCCTTATTCTTATACTGCATTTTGTTAGTTTGTTTTAACAGCTTCTTGCATTTTCATGTTAACTATCACCATCATCAGGTCACACGACTGTGTGTCTGTGTGTATACAAATCTGTCTAAACCTAACAGATGGCTGTAAATGACATTATTGCTCAATAAAATGTTATTGCAACCTCATGTCAATCATATTTATATGACTTACATTACTTTAGGTTAGAAAATGATGAACTGATAATTAAAACTGTTATAAAATCATATTTATAAATACCGGGTCAGACACATCACAGACAATGAACACAATGATTCAGCAATAAGAACAAGTATATAGCTGATAATAAAAACAAATATAGAGCATACAGCTGGAATTGCTGCTTGCCACTGATTTCTGTTTTCTGCCATCTTCTTTGGCATAAAGCAATAATTGCAACTCTTTCTTTCAGCTCTAAATATATAAAAAAATAAAAAAACACATTAAACAACTGAGAACCCTATATAATAGGATTTCAGCTGTGAATTAAAGGCAACATGTATGAACGACACTGCTGCAAAGAAGTGAAAGCTGTATAAATAACATGAAAAATAAAATATACCTGCATGTATATTCTGAACTTAATAATATATATATATAGGGTAGATAAAAATTATTTTTTAAAAAGCCTTCTTGAGCGAAAAAAGCAGATGAGTTAGCTGTATAGAACTACAGCTGTAATAAAGATATATTAGACATTTGTAACCGCGTCCATCATTTAGGATATTAGTGGCCATCTGTCCCCATTAAACCTCTCCAATCCTGTGGTGGAAACAAAACCAAACCCAAGCAAGGATATCGCCCAACTTCTTCTAAGAAAATAAGGATATTAGTGGGCATCTGTCTCCATTAAACCTCTCCAATCCTGTGGTGGAAACAAAACCAAACCCAAGCAAGGATATCGCCCAACTTCTTCTAAGAAAATAACTATCGTTTTATCACTGCAGTGACACATTTACAATAAAGCAGGTGGAATAAACAATCCTACCATGTTAAATTACAAGGGAAGAAAGAATCAATCTTTAGAGAATGCACAAGGGACATCACCAACAGAGTGGAAATATGCAAGAAACCGCATTGAAAAACAAGTTTATCAACAACTTCTGAATCAGAGAAGTTACTTAAAGAAGCGCAGACGAGACTACAGAGTGTTATACCAAGCAGAAAAGTGTAAAAGACTCACAAACCATCCAATAAATGACAGACTAAAAGGATATGGCTGGGGTAGAATCCAAAGGAGCTGCTTTGCAACAACAACAACAAAAATAAAGAACTCACCCCCAATGACCCAGACTTTGAATAGACAAAGGTAGTCTGCAGCAGTGCAGTCTGGCTGAGCGAGTGCGGATCGCAATGGGAAGGCAAACCCGGTCCCTAAAAAATGCCGTGCTGAAGTCGGATGTGTCAACCGAAAGGTGCAGATATCACAGCTTAGGCGTAAACAGACACAACGCAACCACCGTCCTTTTCAGGGCGAACGAGGAAGAAGAAGAAGAATAGACAAAGGTAAGGCAGAGCTTCTAACAAGAAGCAATATATTCCCACCATGGAGGAGAACAACATTCCCACATCTGACAGACACAAATCAGACGTGATGAAAAAAAGTAGGGGGAAAAAGGAACATATAGTTATGAAATATATTCCCAACCACAAAATAGGCCTATATATATATCTCAGAACCTCTTGGGGAAAGCTTTAAAAATAATTGTGAATAACAACAGCTCTATAGGAAATAAAAAAGGAATGATGAAGCTGGAATAAAACTAAGATAAGGAATTATACATGATTCTCTAAATACTTATTTTTTCACATAAAAGATATGGATGATAAGGAATTATAAAACACAATTGTAAATAAAGTTTTTTTCCCTTCATTTTGATGATATACTCATTCATATATAGGCTAATAAACAAAAATGAAACTCATCTTGTATCAGTGCAGCGAAAATGAAAACTATTGTGCACAAATGATACATTTAATATATTTGCAAAACAAACAATTGCTGTCTGGTGCAGTACACACAGCACAGAGAGACTTGTTCCAGGCCACCAACATTGTTCTAACATATTCCCAATTGATACGGCATTCAGATGAACGTCTTGGGAGGTCATCATTTGGATAATAAATGAAAACTGACAATGAATCAAGGAACTTGCCTCTCTTATCGTAACTCTCTCTCTTATGTTTAAGTCAGGCAACTCTTTTGATGTTTTTGTTTTTTTAATCGTACGCCCGCTATTACTCGAGGCGAAATCTCCGGTTAATATGTCTAGCCTGAGACTGATTTTACATATCCCTTTTTTCCCTGTACAATGACAGGTGTCCTCTCGATATTCAGGCAGGTACTCGCCGATTTCAGAGGTACCCATTAGAGCTGGGTCGGCTCAGGAGCCGTTCAGGTTATTCCAGTCCCTGGTCAACGACACTGCTTCAAATTTCTTTGCCAGGGCTCAAATTATTCCAGTCCAAGTCCCGGTCGACGACACAACTTCAAACGTCCTCGCCAGGGCTCGAACCTGGATCACCCGATCGCCAGCGCAGTGTGGTAACCATTACACCAGTGTGGCTCCCTCTTTTGATGTGAAATTATAATTTTTGGATGTTTCCGTAAAAGTGATTCACTGCTATATTCAACAGTAAACTCTGGCCAAGAAATTAGAGATGAGCCGTTCTAAAACAAAAAGTAAAAGGCGTAATTGACATCATGTTCCTTATCTCCTCTAACACCTTTCTGTCTCAGAAAACCAATGACGATTTGCAAAGGCATGTTGGAAATGCCTTACTTTGACTGACCTGGAACAGGTAGTGTGGTGTTGCTGTAAACAGGTATTGTAAAAACCCACCAGTGAGTAACAAATCTAAATCCAGAAACACACAAAAACATGCACTGTAAAAAAAAAAATCAACTTAAATTAAGACTGTTAATTTATCAAATGTCATATACATAAAAAAATAAATAAGTCAGTTCACTATTTACAAACAGCTGTAACTTTGTCTATAAAGTTAAAAGCTGTAGATAACAATTAAATATAAAATATTAACCACACATTCTTCTTCTTCTTCGTTCACTCCCAAACAACCACTTATATCTCTCATAAAGTTGACAGTCTGCCGCAGGTTTCTCTCGTCACCATACAGTTTCTGCTTGACTGAGTTGGAGAAGGCCATGCTGCATTCTGCTCCAGTCATCGAGACGACCATCTTGGAGGACATGTTCTACTGTTTGTTTGTCCTCCCCACAAGGGCACATATCTGTCTGTCCGATTCTCAGTTTGTTGAACAGTTAAGTATTTCTCATAAAGCGCTTCATTACAAGATGCAAATAAGTCTCAAATACTAAGTTTAGAATAAAAAATATGTCTCGAACACAAAGTCACAGAAAGGCTTGGTTAAACGTGAGCTTCAAATACTATGAATTAATCTCTCTAATATAAAAAAGCCGCGGTAGCATAGTGGTTAGTGCACTGGCTTTCTAGCGCAGTGGTCTATGGTTCGATCCCCAGATGAAGTGGGATTTTTTTAGGCCACAAACGGCTCCTGGGTCGACCCAGCCCCCAAATGGGTACCAGAGCAACTCTAGGAAGGTTAAGGCGGCCGGCGTGATGCTGACCACATCACCCCTAGTGTGCCGATGGTCAAGATAATATGGGCCTAACACCATATTCCCAATATGCCTCAATGGGCGTGTAACGGGATCCTTTACCTTTACCTAATACAAAAAAGTACCGGGTCATAAGTCTGAGTGAGCGAATACTATGTTAATCTCTATATTGGTTATAGACCAATGAAAGTAACATGGGGTAATGCTGGAATATTTGTGTACGATGTATAGAAGGGTTTCCAGTGTCAAAAAAAAAAAAAACAGTGGCTGTGGTGTTGACCTAGAGGATGCTTACAACAGCGTGGACTTTGCAACCTTGATGGACTGTATAAAGGTATGTGGTGTAAACACTTGGCGGATGGCAGCTGCCTTAACAGAGAGATCAGTTGCACTTTGCTTGAGAACATGGACATCAGAACCAAAGCACATTTGCCCTGGATTACCCCAGAGTTCTCCAATATCACTGGTGCTGTTTAACATCTATGCAGCAAAAACAGCTGCAATTCAACCAACAGGTTTGGGATGAACATTAATCCTTTCCAGTCCAATTCACCCAGAATCCCCTGTATTTTATCTTTTGTCATACCGGCTAAAACCTCAGAGGTGAGGTGTCTGCGGAAGGTGGTTGAGGTAATAAGAAGAGACATGGTCTGCAACCAGACGATAAGTCAGGTATTAAAAACCAACCCCTGCGAACCCAGGTGGAGTAGTCGCAACTAGGATGGTTTAGCCATGTCTGCAGAATGGGAGAAGATCGGCTACCATGACAAGCATGGGAAACTGGGAGCCAGGGATCCAGACCTCCAGGATGACCCAGGGTCCGCTGGGGGACAGCATTGGACAATCTTTGAAGGACTGAGGACTAGAGTGGAGCCAGGCCAGGAGGAAGACAGCCGATAGGATAGTATGGCGCTCTCTCTTCCAAACTCTACACATCATGGTAGAAGAGGAACGGCTAAGTAAGTCATACCGACTGATTCACCTAAAAGCGCCCAGTAACAGGTTGCTTATGTCATTGCTAAGTGACAATAGAAGTCTCATGCGTATGAGATTTTGCGACTTTCCACTCGATAGAGGCCATTTGGAAGTTTATTTTGATATCGATCGCATTTTTCTAAGTCGAGTGGTTGATTTTTGTTTATTTAACAAAAATTACACTTTGTAAAAATGGTACTTCAAGCCGTGGAAGAGACTTTAAATGAATTTTGAAGGATTAGATCTACGTTCCTGGCCAAAGAGGTGACTGACCCCAACCAGGCATGTCCACAGGTGGCAGATCATGGAATGACTTCCAGATATGGTGTGTCAGCTGTGAACTAAGCCAGATTATTACTGGACAAATAACCAGCCGTGGATCAAACGGGGATGGTTTCCCAGCAGGATGGAAAGGGTTAACAGGTGGCACTGCCACCCACCACTGAAATCCCCCATATGTCCTATGATGGGTGCGTCAAGCGAGTAAGAGTCGCTATAAGCTCTAGCCACGGGGAAGGTAAACCTCGGTAAGCAAACCAACCTGCTGCTTTGCATCTACCGCTAGGAGATGGAAAAGCTATGGGAGGCAACCAAGAACAACAAACATAACCCAGCCTGCTGTAGACAAAGTGTGTCAGCTACTGTGCAGACACCGGAAAAATTAGGACACGCACATTTGCGGTATGGAGTCATAGCGTCCTCCTATCAGCTACAACTGGGGTGGAGCAGAGCCGGGCCCCTAGCCTTAAAAGGGCCCACCCAAGCAACCAGTACTTTTGCCAACCCAATGGTCGGGGGAAGGAAAGTAGAGCAACTGACCAACCAAACCATTATCTTACAATGGCTCAATGACGTCTGACCTGGCCAGGGGTGCTGAGCTGAAGTAGAAGCTTTGGGGCTGCCACGCTGGAAAAGACTGTGGACTTAATCCTGCCAACAGGCCTGCAGACTTAGCATGACTACAAACTGAACGCAGAAGAAGAAGATTTATGTTTCTGTGTTATTCCCATGGTGGAAATGATTCATCCTACAACGATGTGAACTATGACGTAGTTATCGACGATAGTGAAAGTGTGAAAATTGTAAAACTAATAAAATTGTAGACAATGGATAGAGAGGCACATTTACTTGTATGGAATTATCCCAGATGTATGAGCTCCCAGGGCCTAAACATAATTTGTTTCATGAGCAGTGGCGTATTATTTGTTTCTTCTTATTTATACCAGAAGATGGATTTATGAATAAACCAACAAAACTGAAAAGGGTTGGTTACATTGTTTCAATGTGAGCGTAAATAAAACTAACATCCAACAAGCATGAACTGCCAGACTCTTAAGCAGAAAAAAAAAACGTTGTGTTCAGTGCTGTAAGAATTAAGAAACAACAGACACATTTCATGAAAAGCTGGAAATAATGTATATATAAGCTTTCCAGCGCAAGATTATCATAAAGATAAGGTAATTCTTTGGTTTGGACATTTTTTCAAAGCGTGAAACATTTAAATGTGACATTAAAATATACAGGTTTTTAAGTATGTCCATTTAAAGGTACAAATAAATGTGTTTTTATGTTAATTTGACTTAGAATATTTTATAAATAATTTTTTTTAAACATAAGAAATAGTTAAGAAAAAGTGGTATATCCCTTTGCTTGGTCATTAGAGGTTGAAATATTAGCACGGTTGTGAACTGTAAAAGGTTAACTTTTGCCGATGACTTGCTCATTTACAAGACTGGCTAAGATAGACAAGAAATGGTTAACAGCATACATGAGACTCTTCAGGCAGTTTCTAAATGGTGCTGTGGTGCTTCTTGGATAACTCCATATTGAAAGCAGATTGTCCAGACATTACTCTCTGTCGACAGAAAATTGAAAGGCAAGACAAGATGACATCCCTTAGAGTAACATTCGATCACGAGCTATCATATAAGCACCATGTTGATCACATCATACAAAAGTCAGAGGTCTGGCAGCCCTAAAAACAATGGCCACAGTGCACCTGGATCAGAGACTACTGTTTCTCCCGTATAATCAGTTAGCCACGTCTGTCATCGAGTATGGTCTGCGAACACTCACGCCGTCAATATCACAATGTGAACAACTGGAACGCATTCAAAATGAAGGGATGAGTATAATCTTGGGCTGTACGCGAGTTACCCCTATTGTGACGATGCAGCAAGTGCTTGGATTGCGATCAATTAGATACAGATATGTGATGGCCCAGGCAAAAGCTTATATGCGAGTAACCACAGACAAAAGGCATCCCCTGCATGGGAACATAGCTGACATCAAAGGAGCAAGAATAAAGAGAGTAACATCATGGATGGCGCAGGCAGAGGCAACTTCCAGACAGGTGACCACAGTTGAAAATGTTTTCAAGTGAGAAGAGTGGAGTAAGTCTGATGAGAACTGGGCAAACTACCAGCAAGTCATCGTCAGCCGTGGTAGTGATTGCAGAACTTAGGCCAATGGGAGGCAGAGCTGGAAATTAATGAGCTGATAAATGATCATGCTTGGAATGATGATGCAATTGTGTTCAATGATGGCTCTGTAATCTGTGGTGAGAAATCAGGGTGGAGCTTCTCTGCTAGAGTAAAGGGCAGAATCGTTGCTGGACATTGCGGGGCTTACATGATAACAACCTCCAGCATGAGAATGGAGGTAGAGGCAGTTACTGCTGCCTTAAGATGGCTGTCTGAGACTTTATTAACAAAGGCAGTTATTGCATCAGACTCACAATCCATGCTTCGAAAAGTCCAAAATGGTTGGCTTCGACAAGAATGGAAAACCTCCATAGAAGCATCAAATCTTCAAGAACTGATATGGATCTACTGTCCTGGTCATGCCGGGGTACGTGGCAATGAAAGAGCTGACAGACTAGCTTCAAGAGCACCCATAAAAGGTGCATTCACCATGGATAAGGAAGAATTACTGAGGGCAATTCATGTTCGTCTATTAGAGAATGACAATGCAATTGATGAATCATCAAGGCTAAGACTGCTGGAATTTGGCATCAAACGTAAGACCAGCAGGGATGGACGTATGAGAAGACGCATCCGCCGTGTATACAACCAGTGCGCAACAGGAACAATTAGCATTCATACCCTTCGACATTTGCTGAGGGAGACTGAGCACCTATGGGTTTGCCTGGAGTGCAAAGAGGTTGATTCTGATTAACATTAACATTATCTCACATGCATAGACCTTATATAGGAATGTCTGCAAAATGTTGCTGCGTGCGCTTTGTTAAATAAAGCAAAGGTGCAATAACTTCTAATTCTACTTTTTAATAAACCTTGTTTAATCATATTACTTTTGGTAATATGGGAGAAGGAATAAATAACATTTAGGTTATGAAGATACAACAAGCAATTTGAAACATGAAGATACAACAAGCAATTTGAAACATACAATGACATAGCATTTAATGATGTATTTCTATATTTTAATTTCCACCTCGTCTCAAAATTAATAACACTGAAGATATTCAATACCAATCAATTATAAAGCATAGAACATTAAAGAATATATTAAGGTATTTTTACAAAGAAAAAACTAGCTGTTAATTCCTTCCCTGACTATTAATTACATTTAATTAAATCTTTGAATACATTTCAGTGATAATACTTATAATACTTTCATTCTCATTGGCCAATTTGAACTGAGCAGAGCAAAATTAAAAACAAAAAAACACCACACAGACATATAAACATATATGTATAGTGATAAAAATACACACGGAAAAGAAACAAACTCATTAACTTCCACAAAATTACTGAAAATAAATGTATGTAATTGTGATCATTTTCTTCACAAAGACATTCGTTTCATCTCGATGTTGAACAAGATAACCTGAAAAAAATTGGGAGAAAAAAATGTAATGGAACATGTTCAAATATGTTTCTTTTTTTTTTTTAAATTCACAGCTGTCCCTCCATCTGAAAGGCTGTCTGTAAAGATATCATACAATGACACTACACTTAAGGGCATAAGAGCTTCAGTAGCACCACAAATGGCTAAGAAAGGTTCACTATGACATTATCAATTCAAGTTAATCACTTTTAACAACCTGGCCTAATTTAATTATAAAAAATCTAGCTATTTGAACAAACTTCTGGTAATTTCTCAACACTATTTTTAGAAGTAAAATGAGTTACTTACCTGACTATGCATATGGATGACTACACTACACCCTCAGCAAATATCAAATCTGCACTTTGGGCAGAGAATCTGAAAATTTAAAAATAGAAATAAAACAGTGACATGCACTTTGAGATAAAGGTCAAGGTTGTCCCATGGCACATACTGAGGTAGGGGAGTGAAGTGTTAGAGACTTTACTATACTAGGTGCAGCTTTATGAGATGGGGTGACCAGTTCCCTTCCTCACTGCCTTTTCCTTCTCTAACTCAGGAGCATTCAGTTACCAATTTACAGCTGGGTAGACTGTAGCTAGATAATACCACTTTTTGATCCCAGAACCCTGCGGCTCTGTCATGAACGAACGAAATCTTTATTTCATCAGGGTAAAGAAATAGGCATAATTGCCTTTTTACATTTCTGCCCTGCAATACAATTTTCAGCATTTTACAGATTAAAATTAAAATATTAGAGTGGTTAGAGGCAAGTACTCTAACCACTTAGCCAATCGGACACTGCACTCGGAGACAGCTTATTCATTTAACTAAGCTAAACAATATAACACTTTATAAGTAACAATTAACACACTAAATATGCAGGTGGATATTTCAAGTAGACTGGCACTGTTAATATACTTTTGGCTGATCCATTCCTATCAATATATACATTCTATCATTACTACATACCATAACTCATAAGCAATGCAATACAAATGTCAGAATGTTAAATAACGTATTATTTAACTTTTCATTCAAACTACTAATAGCAAACTGGACTGACATACTAGGAATGCAATACTATGATCCAGCTGAGATAATAACATTTAACAAAGTTCAAAGCATACAATATAAACACCCAAAATATGTTTTTCGTCCTTTGTTTTGTTTTTTTTTTTTTTAAACAAAAGTTTCTGGTGTCTGAACGTCTCACACAAGGAATTATTTTTATATGTCAGTTCAATATAGAACCTCCAACTAACTGATGCAAATATAAAAGACAAGCTGTCATGAACCTCTTGGCAAAAACAATGACATACCAACAACAAGACACACACCACAACAATGTTAAAGGTTTGTTTAAGTTAAAAGTCTTGTTGTAGCATTGAACAGTAGAAGGAATTGTTATTGTAATTTCAGTAAACATTTGTTAGCACTGAGTTTATTACATATACTTGAGTTATGTTGTATGTACCTTGCTATGATCAGAATCTTGCACAGATTAATATTACTGTATAAACCAGTGGAGATTGCTGATTCAAAGGTGTTGTGCTGAATCTTTAATCTCTGTATCTTAAGTCAGGCCATGCAGTTGGACTCAACCATCTCTTGAACACTGTTGTGGTGTGTGTGTGTCACACAAGCAAATATGGATAAATGAGATGATTCTGTCTTATGCCTGGATAACTCGGGTACTACCCTACCACATATAAATATCCAATTCATACTACCGATGCCATATAAATAACTTGTCAACTTACGTCGAAACTGAAATACTTTCCAGTGACTTTTTAGGCAGTCCTGAACTTGTTTAATTGTAGCAACAGTGCTGAAAAAGTGTATTATTTTATAAAATTTATTTTCTAAAATAAATTTCCATTTACACATCTCATATATGCAACAATTTATCATTAACTCTAACTGTAAAAACCAACATAAAATGAATGAAAAGTCTGTCATGAGTCAAAACTAGTTAACTAATTACTCATAATAATGATATGCACAAAACAGTTACCCTGCTTCAATGTTACTTTTATTCAGCACAACCCATAAAGAAATACACTTTTTCCTTCCTTAACAGTTTTTGGGTTTTACCCAGGATGCAAGTTGGATGCCTTTTTTTCCCCTCTAAAGGCGATTGTTGCGCGCATATTCTTTTGTATGGAATTATGCGACGCACGGATTACTGTAGGTAGGTAGGCATACAAATGTACTGTATGACTGTTTGATATGAAAAGAAATACTCTATCGGTCAAGGTTAGATTTATACTTTTGATTATATGAGTGATCTCTCTTGTTATTGATTTGGCGTATGAATACTGAATTTATGTCATTTCTCATTTGTTAGGGCCAGAAAATAGATTGATTTTGCTTAGAATGTTGATGGCCTGAATTTATATGTATTACTTGTCTAGTGCAAGAAGATTCAGTCTTATATTGTATATCTTTGTATGCTTAGGTCGGACTATATTCTTTGTGCCGAACTCTGGGGCAGGTATTCGTTTTCCTACGGAGGCGTAGTGAGTCTCGACGAAGCTGCCTGATAATGTCTGTGTGTGTTTTTGGGCTGGTCCTGTAACAAGGTTGAAAATGATCTGTGAATGATCTTTCAGTAGGAGATAGTGTCTCTGCGAGATTCTGTTGTCAGAGATTCTCCTCATGTATTCTATTGTGTTTAATTCGGACTCCAGGTAATACCAGACCCTTTTGATGATCTCTATTTTGGTTAGATCTAGATGGACATCGTGTTACCGAGCATCTAGGATCGTTTGTATATCGATGAAGATGACAGTTTAACCAACAGCGCTTATGTACTACATGAAGCAACCTTATTGATATAGGACTGTATGGAAATGCTATGAGAATATTTATTACGAATTATCTTTGGCTTATCATTTATCCTTCTTCTGAGTGAGTGAGCGAAACTCAAGAAGGTGGCCATCTTGAATTCCTGTCATCACTATGAATCACTGTCAAGAGAACAGAATATAAATCTTACTATCGGACAGTGGTATAGAGATCTTGCTATGATGGAAAACCCACTATCGTGGTTTAGCATTATTGTATAAACATCTGCTATATACAGCTTAAGAACTTAGCCAAGGAAAAGGTTCGGCCAGTGAACTCTTTATATGTTTACATACTCACCTCCACTGACGCGTTCAGTCAGTTAGAGGATAAGGCGATAGTCTACCAGAACATTGAATGCTTGCCTTATGTCATTCATTGTATTTGAATGCTGCATGAATATGTCGGATGTTACCACCTACGATCCAAATACCATGATTTACTGTGTCAACATGTACCCATGACTGTATCCGTTTTGTTCAAGTGTGTGCGTCCTAATAAACAGTATGAAACGACCACAGCAGTCTGTATCGGTGACTTATAGCTATGAGTGAATGAGTGCCTTATACTGGTCAACATACGAACACTCCACCATTCGCATAACTAATACGTTACACTCTCACTCCATATCTGCATATGCCTGCGTCGGTTGAGTTGACCTTTGTTCTACCTGCAGCACCCATCATATTCACCACTGGTTTGCGTAAGGAGAAGAAATCATATTTTACAGCGATATTTTGAAACAAGCAGTATTTATGGGAAAATATCTCATATTATGCATCACATTTTTAGAAACATGCTGCAGAATCTTCGGAAGTGGAATGGTGTTGGCCAAAATGAACTGTTACTTAGCACATGAAACTTGTAGACTTGTAAGCAATAATGCTGAAGAAAAAGAACATGCCAAAACCTCAGTTCCTCTTTTCTCTATGACTTTACATTTCAAGAATATAAATGCACATCCAATTTTAAACAAATCCACAGATTGTGATCATATTCAAAGCACAATTCTAATTTTATAGCCTTTTTATTTTCTAAATCTCTCTACAAAAATTACTAGCAGAAAGGATTTTACACTATCAAAATGAAAAATTTTTCACTCTTCTATTTTAATCCTTTGAATAAAAAAAATTCTACCATAATCACATTCGTTAAAATTCTCTTCAGTTTGCTACAAAATGAGCTATCATTTTTATCAGCTGATATTCCATGTCTAAAAGATGATCATACTAATTGTTTGTAAACAAACACCTTACCAATATTAGCAAATGGTTGGAAAAAAAAAATTCAACTTATAATAATTTGTTGTTGTTGCTACAAACAAGAACACATGAGTGCAGCCAGCAATGTTGACATGTTTGTGGGCAGGTATTTTAAGTGTTTTAGTTCAAAACCAAGGTGTACGATGCAGCTCTCTGAAGCCTTTTAAATGTCTTTAAGTTCAAATCTGTGTGCAAGATGCAGTTATCATGAGAAATGTGTTCTTCAACATGACATCATATGACCTAAGGAGAAACAGCTAAGATGTCCAACTTCTAGATGGAATAAAAAGCAACTGAAGATGGTGTTTGTTATGTGCACTAGGTGCCAAAATATTAGGTAATCTAACTTTAATTTCTCTTACCTTTCTGATGGAACTATTTGACCAACTTGGCCAGAAATTCCTCCTAGTATGACAGACACACATTCTATCACCATTGCTAACCCAATGTCACCTGCACCATCCACAGTACTACCGTCAGTGGCTACACTTATGTTGCTCTCATTTTCCACCAGCATGAGTAGCCTTCCTTGGGCTAAGCCTCGCAGTAACTGGGTCACATGACCCATACAAGCAGGAGTGAATGTTCCTCTGCTACCCTGATGACATTATTAAACAAAAAACATGATTCAGTTATTGTCTGAAGAATATACACTGGTAGAATCAAAGAATAGCAGACAGACCCACACATCAGCCAACTGCCTATTGATACACCGGCCATGTCTCTTGCACTTATTAAAATATACCTGTTACTGCTTCTTCTACTTGGGTCCTTAGCCTCTGACTGACAAAGAAGTCAGTGGCCATCATGCGTAGTGGCATCTTGTAGGGTAGCAACAAATTGTCACCATTCTGCTCGGTCTGTGGCCATGCTTCGTGCCTCAACTCTGGTTCATGCTTTGCATCTCAGCCTCCGCTGTTCTCTACTAGGTTGTCTTTGGTCTGCCTCTCTTTTGTCGTCCTTAGCATAGTAGTTCTGGTATTTTTGTCAGGGTCCCATCTGAGGACATAGCCAACCCAGTTCCAGCGTCTGCCCACAATGATGGTGTGCATGCCTTTTTTACTGCACTGTGTAAGCAGTTCCTGGTTGGAGATGGTATTCGGCCAAAAAATTTGAAGAATTTTCCTTAGGCAGGTTGTGTGGAAAGAAGATAATTTGGATACCTCCTTCTCTGTCACTCCCCAGCACCCCGCGCCACACAAAAGCACAGATAGCATGCAACTCTTGCACAATCTTAACTTGGTACCCGTGCCGCACCAAGAAGACCTCCAAATGTTGGGCCCCACTGATGTCCCCACCTGCTCCGCCTTTCTGGTGCCACAACACTTTCCAGACATGTAAATGCACTTGTCTGCTCCAGCCCTTGGATAGCCTCAGGATCTACCACAATGAGTGCCATGACCACCGTCTTCTTCAGACTGAAGCCCAGTCCCACTTGTTGGCTTTACCCATTCAGTCCGCCTATCTCCCCCCGGATGTGCCAATGTGGAAAGTAATGCAATATCGCCCGCGCACTCTAGATCCTTCATCTGTATATATTCCTCTCCTGTAATTTCATTCATTCACTGAGGGCTAAGCCCACTGGTTGTTGTTGTTTATCTAGGGCTGCTGTTTCGCTCTTTTACAGGCAATACCAAGTTGAAGACTCCTTGGTATTATCTACACTGTAGATCTAGACTTTTCCTGTGGCTTTTCTGCCATTCAGAAACATGTAGAGTTGAAGTCATGAGCTCCAGTTTCTACAGCTTGGCTTGCATTTAAAGGATCATCACATCTGGTCCCAAGCCAGGAGGAAGAAGCACATCGCATACATACTGTGCATTCCCTGCCATCCAAGGAGGCTCTCCAAATATGCTGAGCTAAAATACCGTCCTCTGATTCTGGGCTTTCCCAAGGAATCGTCATGTCCTACATAGAGCCACTTCTCAGCTCCACCTGCCTACCATGGGGTCCATAATGAGATCCTCCTGGATGCAGCCAACCAGGTAAAAGCCAAAGTTACATCTGGGGTTCAAGTGACTCATCAAAGCTGAGTGAGCAATGCTGGGCTCTTAACATGCTTCACCACAGGGGGAATCCCTGGAAGTATGTGGATGATTTCAAGAGTCAATGAGGGTGTAATTAGCCTCACAGAAAGAGGTTCACATGCACATCCAAATACTATAGAATAGTGCCTACCTGGTGGTCATATAAGGATGACTCCAGATATGCCTCCATGCATATGCCCACTGGTGTTGATGATACAATCTCTGGTGTCTTGAATCAGCCCTACCTTCAATCTTTTCCCATGTCATGTTTGTTGGGTTATTTCTGTCTTCTGAGTTGAATTTACCAGATATTTTACTCATTCATTCAATACCCGTTATCTCCCTGAGGAGCATAGGCCTTCAACAAATTTATGCCAAGCCGTCCTGTCCTGTGTTAACCATTTAAGGTCTATCCATGTCTTCTTTATCCCTTCATGTCTATCTCCAGTTCTCTTCTTCGCATGCTTTTTAGTTTTTCCCTCCCTCTCTTACCCTGGGGATTCCAGAACATGGACTGCCTTTGTAGTGTCCTATATTTAGATATGATGAGAGAGTTACAGGACTTGGAAGAATGGCCGTAGTGAGATGTTAGTCATGTTTGTTTCTCTCTGTATAATAAATGTTAAGAACGACGAGTCTAGTATTATTTTATTTATAGGACTAAGATAGAACACCACAGCCTTTAACGCTATCAACATATTTCCTGAATGTGTGTCCTATTCAATGCCAACATCTTCTCACAGCTGTTAAAAAAGGGTAACGGTAAAGGATCCCGTTACACGTCCATTGAGGCATATTGGGAATATGGTGTTAGGCCCATATTTTCTTGACCATCGGCACACTAGGGGTGATGTGGTCAGCATCACGCCGGCCGCCTTAACCTTCCGAGAGTTGCTCTGATACCCAGTTGGGGCTGGGTCGACCCAGGAGCCATTTGCGGCCTAAAAATATCCCACCTCATCTGGGGATTGAACCATAGACCACTGAGCTAGGAAGCCAGTGCACTAACCACTATGCTACCGCGGCTCCCTCACAGCTGTTAACTAGACTAATTTTCTCTTTCCATGTGTCCAAAGAACTCTGACTTCCTGCCCCTTATCATGTTGCTAAACTGATGACATGCTTCCATATCTCTGGCAATCTCCTCATTTGATTTTCAGGCTGTCCAAGACATCTGTTGATTTTTCTTAGGAACTACATCTCTGCTGCCTCCAATTTTCATTCCACTGTTTTGTTCAGTGTCCAGGTCTCACATGTAAAGTAATATAGGATGTATGTAGCATTGTAATACTCTCTTCATCACTGCACATGATAGTCATTTGTTGATAAGAATGTTTTTTGTGCCGCAAAAACTGAGTTTGCTTTAGCAATGCTTGCCTTAATTTCTGTTGAACATTTGTCACCTGATGTTACAATAGATCCCATATAGTTAAACTGTTTCACTTGTCTAAATGCTGTCCGACTACAAATTAGTTACATTATGGGATTATTCCTTTTCTTGATGTAACTTCTACTGAGTATAAGATCTTGTAATCCTCTCTCGTTTTTAATTTCTGATCCAGTCCATCTCATCTCGCACAATCCCAAGTTGTTGACATTTGATTAATTCATTTCAATTTTGACTTTCTCATGTTTCTCTCTGTATTCATAGTTTTGACATTCTACATCCCTACTACTGAGTTTATTTTGCATTCTCTTGTTTGCATGGCTGTCTGATGTCACTTGGTGCACATGATTATCCCTACTGAGTGAGGCTGCTTTCAAGTATACTATTCAATCTGTGCATGGTTTTCTCCACTTGCCTTTGATTAACAAACCCACTAGGTGACAGGAGGTTTGGAATCAGTATTCCTTCTCTTAGATGAGCTGCCACCATAAGTAGTCTGGTTATAAGACACCAGAGACTAGCTTTGTCCCTTCTTCTGTTAGTTTAAGTGGGTTTACCACGAGAAAGCTGGGAGCTGTACTTGCAGAGGCTACTTAAGTAACATGCCACAAGAGCATTTAATGAAGTTAGAGCTTATCCTGAAACCCACTCTTGGCTTTGAAAGCATCTGAACCATCGAGTACTTTAGACAGTGACATACAAAGAACTGCTAGCAAAAAGTCTGTATTAATATTGTTATTTATTTCAATTATTTTTAAGGGGATGCACATGTAGCTGGTGGGCCACAGAGTAAGCCTTCTGACATATTACTAATTCTCTGTCTACACAGCCAATCTCTGTGAACGTTCCTCCAAGGTATTAGAATTCTCTAACTTACATTAACAGTCCTCCAACAAATTCATGCCAAGTACCTCTAATGGTTTCCTATCCACATAAATGTTCAACAGCTGGAATGATTAATATACATCCTTTTTCACACTTCTGTGTTGACCCTAAATATGTCTTTGAAACAAACCAGAGTTTTTAACGTCATTTCCTTTTGTGGACTGTTTTCTTACAACTACTACTACTTCACCTATCTGTGTTGTTTATTTATGATAAGTTTTCCAATAATGTCGACCAAATATGGACATTCTAATCATCGCCATTTTCCTTTTTTGCTCTCTATGGAGCATGCAGCCACCATGCTGGCCGCTCTTTATGAAGCCTCTACAAAGCCTTCACTTGCTCTTACAGTAGTGGTTTTTGTAGCAATGTGTTTTAAATGATGAGATTGCTGCCCCTTGCATCAACATTCTAATGCTACTCCTAAATTCTGGTAAATGAACCACTGCTACATCACCTTTCCACAAAAATGAATATCAGAACTATACTGAAGTTCTTTAACTTTCTCAACAGTTTTCTTTTATGTTTTTTTTTCATACCTCAGCCAATCCAAGAGGGTTTCTCCAGGTCAAGATGACTAAGTCTGGACAAAACTGAAAAGAAAAATATTACAGAGTTCTATATTTACATGACTAGTCCTGAACGCAGTTTCATAATCCAGATATACCAGGTTTGAAACCTGCTGCAGGCGGTTTGGAAGCAGATCGCTTTGTGTGGATTTTTAACAATGGTATAAGCGCCGTACCGTTCAGAAAGCAATGCCAAACTACTGAACGTAAAAATTGCCTAGAAAAATCACAAACAGCCAATAAAAGCTGGGGTTGATTGCCACGTCCTGTAAAGGATAAGCAACTAACTAGTCCTGAAAGATTTCAAAACCTCACAATGACACTAGAACCATTCAAGGGCAAGGATATACACATGCACATGTATTCTGCCATATACAATGTTGAGAAAAACTGCATATGGTTTGTTTGCTCTAGCTTACAGAATAAAGCCAATTTTTCCCATGATCTTCACATGCAGACAATTATGTCTATGACACATAAATCTGTCAGATTTTACATATTAACTTGATAAAGTGTCCAGCTATGGAGGTTTAGGCTGATCCTTTAAATTCTGCTTCACAGACTTGAAGTCTAACAGCAGACTAAAGACATGAGAAAGGGTAGATACTCTTTTCAGGTCTCAAGATACATCAATATCACAATATTTCTAATGATTTTTCTGCTTTAATGCTACTGCTTTAGTGACTGCTGAAAGAAAAACATTACACACCTCGACACTATGCAAATGGTCTGACCATAACTTTCCATCAATCTTTTTTCCTGCATGTATATTAGAAAAAAGAAATAGCAACGGTAGTCCCATAGTAGGGGAGTAAAGTGTACTCCAAGAGGCTGGGTCGACCCCAGAGCCATTTGCGATCTAAAAAAATCTCACCTCTACTGGGGATCAAACCATGTTCTGAGCCCAGAAGCTTTGTTGCGAGAGGCCAGTGTTTTACATACAGCCCAAAAGCATGGTTATTAGGTCAGTATGGCTTGCCTTGAATATAGACAATATATCAGGCATTAGGTAAAGTAGAAACGTATTAACCTTCTGTCACATTCATGGCCACAAAAATGTGTGAAGAAATCTTACAAAATCAGTCATTATTATTGTTGTTCAACTAGGACTGCTCAGCTTCTCGCCCTTTTGCAGCCAATACCACACTGAAGACTCCTTGGTATAATCTTCACTGTAGATCAAGGCTTTTCCTGTGGCTTTTCTGCCATTTTGAAATATGTTGAGTTGAATCTATGTGCTCCAGTTTCTCCTGCTTGGCTGGCATTTAAAGGATCATCACATCTGATTCCAAGCTAGGAGGATGAAGAATGTGGCATACTGTGCATTCCCCACCATCCAAGGGGGCTCTCTGTTACGATTAAAATTCATAACAGGAGTGACGTATTTAGTTTAGCTCAGTGGGACTCTGTGTTTGTTTATTTTTACACGGGAATCTGAAAAAGATAGGTGAGTTACGCTAAGCCGTCAAGCTTGGCGGGGCCTCGTGGGACAGGTGTCTGGTGGGAGAAAAAGAGAGTGAGTGGACGTGTGTTGTTTTGAGTGCCTAAAATGTATAGGATTTTTGTGATATATTCCTAACATGTTACCATTTTCTGTACCTCAAGAGTTTGTGTGAGGGGTACGAGATTTATGCATGAGAAAAGGACATAGATATTTCTCTGAACTGTTAAAAACATAATATGGAAAAACTGTCTGGAACAGTGTTGCTAGTTTCTGACGCTAAAGGACTATACGGATGACAATATACATATATTATGCCATATGCTATAATGGCTTTAAGTTGACACTGGTGGAGCTGTGCTTATGTTAATAAACGTTTGTTTAATTGTCCACTCTGCTTTTGTGGTGACGTAAATATTTTCAAGTAGAACGGCTGTGAGCGATGTCCATCAGTAGTACCCCTAATGTGTACCTGGCCAGAGTAACCAGTCGTTACTAAAAGAGACATCATATTTTACAAAAGACTCGCTACAGCTAAATGGGGGCCAAGCTATAAAAGAATAAGGGCCTAAAGCTGAAGTTTCCTGAATCAAATATTGAATAGTGATATCAGGAGTATTTTTTCAAGTCGTTGGACTACGATTTTGTGCAGTACAGAATTTTTCAAGATGGAGATGTGGATTGGCTGCTGGCTGCATTACTAAACGTTACCTGCTCTATATGAAGTGTATTCATCGTTCTGTGAGAAAGAGGCCTCAACAAGGAGGATTTATTTTCTGGACAAACAGATAAGTACATTTAAAGTAACATACAGCGTGTGATGCTGAAAATCTTGTTTACCAGAGTTCTTCTTTTTCTATGTTCTATGTATTTTCGTGTATATATGTTTGTGTAATAGGTGGGAGGTTGGATTGGGACCTATGAATTCATCAATACCTCTCCGGATGGTCGGTGAATTCATGGGCATTCTATAGTTTTTTGCATCTGATTTGTTCAAATTAAGGGGCCGGCATACATAGCTGAGAGTTTACTGCCTTAATTGAATTAACCAGATTCAATATCTGTCTAGTTGTGAGAGTCCTGTTATTTGGCAAGTTTGTTTGATTGTTAAGTTAATTGTAATTTTATTTAGTTTTTCTGCATTATTGTTTGTGAAATTGTTGGTCTATTCTTGCTATCCCTTGGTTATTAATGTCATATATGTTGTGAAATTGTGCTTGTCTTGTAATAAGTGTGGTAGAGCTACATTATTTTTTTTTTCCATTTCCTTTTTTTCTATAGTTCATGTATTTCTGCTTTGGTTGATTATTTATATTCTCCTCAGTTAGCTCTTTCACTGTATACTGTCATCTTGTTCGTATCTATTTTTTTTTGCTCCTATATAACATCAAATATTACATGCAATTGGTTGATTCTGAGTGGTGAAATAATTGTTGCTATTATTACGCACTTTTTCTTAATATATCATTTGAATTGGTATTGGACCAGTAGTAGTCACAATAAGAGTCAATTATGGCTACCTTGGACTATTTTGTGAAGATTGGAAAAGAATTTGGTATGGTGTGGTGGGTTTTGATGTTATGAAATGATGTTGATATTTTTCCTTAATGTACTGAATGAGGCCAGCTGTGAAGGTCCCTGATTCTAACAAATTTAGGGTGAGTTATCAGGATACCTTTCTGCTACCACCTTATGGCCTCAAGCAGACTTATTCTTGACTAGTATGAATGATAGCTACGTCTAATGTCTAGGGATATGCAAGTGTGGTGTGATGGTACTTTAACAATAATACACAGCCATACAAACCAGTATTAAAGGTCTAAGATTAAAGGAAGTAACACCTGGGATAAATTTGTACAATTACTAATTTTCTGTATGATTTATTTAGTCCTGAACCTAGTATTCTTCTGGTCAGGACTTTAAAAATGAAAAGAATTCAAGATATATACAAAATGTAAATATTAGACCCACAGGGACAAGTGTCCAAACAATTACTGTTAAATTATACTAATAGTGTTACTAAAATCTGTCTATAACTGGTTTCTACCACTGGATGGCTGTTTGGGATTCTTTAATCACTCCCAGTCTCTTTACAATCTAATGTCACTGTGCATTTCACTATGGAAATATTTTATTTCTTGAATACAGGGGTATGCTGCTCTTATAGCTGATGTACTGTTAGGGTACCAGATATTTCACTTATCTGGCCCACTGGAACTGTCTGAATTCTTTCTGCCGAATGACCACTGCTCCAAAAGTAATAGGGGGGATACCAGATAAGACCCTGTAATAATGAAACAATGTCTCCTGGGTGATATCTTATTTAGACTGTTTTATATACAAAAGAGCATACATAAGAAATAAAGAGCTGGGTCATATCCAATGGACCAATCCAGCACATCCATTCCACAGTGTACCAGTGTTGTTCACATGTCTCTCCTACAAAGGCGGCACTGCATCTGCAATAATCTTATTAATCTTTCTTTTCTACCATACAATGGGATAGGTGAGCTGTGTCCCTCTGGTCACCTAAGAAAACATTTTATTTCACAAGACATGTGCATTTACAAAACTGGCAATGTGTTTTATCTTAATTCTCCTTCAAGCCCTGCATAAATCAGCTTGGGACCTGATTACTTAGTCGTGATGGCAGCATCTCTCACTCACATTTTTTTACAAAATATATATGAATAATGTCGGTCTTACCATAATTCAATGAAAAAAAAACACAGGTACGTTGAATAGCAGATTCCAGATGTACTGCTGGCTGGACTGTGATGCCTATACTTTCATATATATTTGCTTTAATAAGGCTAATCACTTTTCACAAAATTCACAACGTCCTGCTCTCGGGACTATCTTCTACAAATGGCGTCAAGCCGTTGAATTTTCTTAATAATATGAAAGGCTTTGGCCAATAAACGAACGACAATTTTGAAATTTGAAATTAAAAGCAAAAACAGACTTGATTTTTAGACACTACCGAGTTTTTTCCTCTCTCATTCTTAGATTTCTACTGCTAAATATATTTTGTGTTAAGCCATCCCATAATTTTTCTCCCCCTTTTCTGCCCCGTTCTACAACAGACTACATGTACCCTTTTCCTGCCTTTTTCAAGGACGCGTCAAAAAAGTCACCGTTAGTGCAAGTCCAAACGAGCATGTGTTGGTCTGTCTGTACGAACAAATACCGTCTTTTGTCTATAACTTTATTTCTATCTGTCGGATTTTTGATTCGAAAGCATATTACCCATCAGAACAAGACCAGCTCTTAGACTAGCTAACTTTTATGATCATAAACCTAGTAATAAAGAATTCAATATATTTTCCATTTTGGTGTTCGTTGTTTTCTAAGTTTCCACTACTTGAATGTTATAAAAATCGCCTCAGATCTTCCTTTTTCCAGATAGGAAGTAATTATGCGTGTGTGTATTTATATATTTTTCCACAGTGTCTGTGGTTAGAAATGTATTGGACTAGCGGGGTATTTTTAAATTTTCAAACTTGCGACATCGTTTTCGACACAAGCTAACGGCATAGTCTCGCACTGTTGGCCCGAGTAGCTAATTCAAACCTCTAACACTTGACAAGACGGCAGCAGGTGTCCGCTCTCTCAATCTTATGCGTTTGTGTGTTTTATTCTTTCTATCTTTCCTGGAACCAATACGCTAGTAGCTTTTTCAAATTTTTATCGTTAAACCTTGACGGGCGCGTTTTAAAGGCTAATATTACCAACGCAGCGATAAGATTTCTCACTATGTTCTATCCTATCTAAATCAATGCGTTTTCTGGAGCGGGAAGAAGACGCGTTACAACTTTACTAATTTTATTTCTACTGCTATTATTTTGACTTTAATATATAATTAATTAATGATTTTATCGTTGCATCAATGTACTTCACCACATATGGAAGGTGAGGCTTTAAGGGTATATGCATCCACTGAGCATGAAAAGGAATTAAAAAGGCAGGCAGAAAATGAACTCACAGATCAAAGACAATTAGATAGAGAGGAGAAGAAGAGAGTAGAAGAATTGCAATTAGCTAAGGAAAGGAGACAAGAGGAAATGGAACAAGAGAATAAAAGAAGAGCAGAAGAGATGGCTCTTGAGGAGAAAAAATTGGCCTATGCTCAGGAAGAGAAGAAATTAGATTTGAGAATGGCAGAACTGGAATTAGAAAAGTTGAGACTTCAACAGCCTCAGGCTCATCCAGCAAGTGGTGAGGCTGAAAAAAAAGACCATGTTTCCACTGTTAGGCTCAATTTGCCTAAATTTAACTCAGATATAGACGATATTTCATGCTTTTTGAATAGGTATGAAATGTATTGCCAAGAGTTTAAGATTGATAGATCTACATGGCCTAGTAGTGTGACGAAAGTACTGAGATTCTGTCTTTCAAATGGCCCATGTCTTTTTCTCCTTGCAATTTGTTCACTATTTTTAGGAGGGATTACAGGAAATCCTTCTCCATGTTTCTTCTCCTTCTATTATTTACGTTTTTTCAAGATGAGATCACGAGGGAGTTTGATCTCATCTGCTTTATGGTTCTTCTTTATGTGTTTAGAATGGGGGTGTAGGGAATTGGACAATATTTTTCTAGAAGAAAGATTATAGAGGCTAGATCAGGATTTGCCCCAGTTTTAGTCTTTTTAAAGATAGGGCAGGTGGCCCTAGACACATTTTTCGGGATTTGATATATATATATATTTTGGCCATTTTTGTTTCATTGCCACTAGAGGGCAGAGCTTAATGCCGTTTCTTTGTCTAGCAGAAACTGGTTGCATCAGCATGATCTAAGATTCTGATTGGCTGAGAGCTAACTGCAGTTGAAATGCAGAGCTCCCATTGGCTTTAGAACCACGCCGCGCATATGACGTCATGAAGTCGGCGCGTGGGGGTCTTGATAATAAATAGGCTAGCATTTCATATTTTCGTTCTCTTCGTCTGTAAATTGCCAAAGCCGGGTGCCAGAAGCAAATTGTCGATTGCCTTTCAGTTGGACATTCGAGATTTGGTAAGCATGAATTTTTGCGTGAGGACTTTATCTAATTTTTCTAGTCCTAGCCGATCATTTAAGTTTCTTTGGGCAGTTTAAGTTTAATGTTAATTCTCATCGCCAGAGCCATCAAATACGATCTGAGTGATAGACATGAGAAACTTACTAGGTCCATTTAATTCCTTATTTCAGGAATAGCGGTATTTAAGATGATTTGAAAGTTGCGAGGTTTCGGCCATGCTTGGATCTATTTCAAAAACAGGTCTGCAGAGAAACCCGCATCTGCGAATTTTATTTATTTACAGAATAGTCGGGAGCGTGTGTAATGTGTATTTTCATTTGTGATTTTATTGAGAGTATTGATGCTCGCTAATTATATAGTTACGCATATATCTGTGGACGGGAGTGAAGAGGTGTATTGTTGCACGAGCACGTGGGCGCGTTGGTTACGGTATATTTATTGATACGATGTTCAGAGGGACGAGGGGGAGAGACGCACGTGGTCATAAAATTGTAAACACGTGGTTGAACTACGGGGGTTTTCAATTTGATAACAGGGTTTATGTATAACTTTTAAGCAGTATGTAGATGCTAGCGTAAACAGGGTTATATGTTATTGATTGTGCCATGTTATTCTGTGTATTCAAAAGATGGAGATGAAATTTATTTCTGTTAAGGGAATAATACTTTATTTCAATTTTGAGGTGATCAATCATACTGACGGGAATTTTAGGAATTCCTAGAGAGGGCTAGTTTTATTTTGTATTAATCATTACGGCATTAGTGTCAGCGTAAGAAGTAGGCCACAGTACGACTGCCCAGACCGCGCCAGTGAAAATATTGTTGTTGCTCGGAGTTAGTCAGGCAGAACAAGCGATCTGGGTTAGCCAATGTTTACTTTGTAGGCTCAGGTAGAGAAGGGAACAGGAGAGGAGCGGACGGTGTTGGCATGATTTTTTGTATGGAGGTGCATAACGTGTTGAAGAGTCAGGGAGGTGGCGTTATTAGAAATAGATTTATTACGTTTTGTTTAGCTGTTGTTTTGTTTCGTCTGAACAGCAGGTGCCGGCTTTTTGTGGGGAAGAGCAGAATTTTTGATACCAAAAAAAAATTCTCCCAAGGCGAAGTTGTGGCATTCGCCGACAAGCTAAGTCGCGCATGAATTGCCAGTGGTGGAAGGAGAGGAAGAAAGTACGTTTTCCCAGCCAGGGGAAGACATTTTCCAGCAAATAGGATTTTTGTGGATAAATCCTGAGCTCTGACGCTCATTCGGTTACACACGCAGATTTGGCATGCTGCCAGCGTTGTGGTAATTTTATGTTCGCTTCTTCACGGCCATAATAAAGCCGATAGCCCCATCGCCCAGTCATAGGTAATCGGGCAGGTAACCTCAGAGGTGTTAGGAGAAGCCAGCTACAGTTCCAGTCCAGAATCCAGTGGGGTTCTGTTAAACCTTAGTCATCACTTCCAGAGTTAGTGGAGAGAGAGAGGGTAAACATTCTCTCTACTGAAGTCAGCACAGATAGGCAGAACTGTTAGTTTTGGTGAATCATAGCAGAGGACCGCTGCTGAAGTTTAGAGGTGCAGTTAGTTGTGTTCAGGAGATTCCAGGATAGGCTGTGTAGAACCGAAGTCTGTGCAGAGATTGTGTAGACACTGCGTAGTCGTTCCAGCTATCAGTGGACTTAGAGTTAGAGTTAGAATTTAGAACAGCTAGTTTGGAGTGTAGGCGACATCAAGTGCAGTGTAGTTCATTTCAGTTAACCTTACCTTCTTTCTCCATACAGGTTGCAATTGTGGGAGAAGGGTTGGGGTTGATGCATTTTTAACTGTGCTTGATTTTGTTTCAGGTGTGCATCCTCGCACTTTATGTATTTGACATGTATATGAGTTTGTTTATAGGTGTATAATAAACTTGTATAAATTGTAGCTGGCATCAGTCATTTCATTTAAGTACAGTAGCTATATGTTGTCTGTATCTTGGTGTATGTGAATCATACTTGAACCTTATCCCCTTAGGGTAGTTAGAGGTGGTTCGAGGCCATAGCAATTTAAACGTCCGAAGTGGCGAGGAAAGAATCAACCTCGGTTCTCAACCTCGGAGCCAATGGTCTCAACTTTCACATTTTGCACTATATTTCTATCTGAATCTATCATTTCAGTCTTTCTTCTTACTATTGTCTTGTCACTATATGTAGACAGTCTCTAGTCCTAAATCCATTTCGTGACAAGTAGGTTGATGACTTTATTGGTTGGTGAGGCTCTGACTGCAGTCTGCACCATGGATGATCAGAGTCAAAATGATTATGAAGCTGTAAAAGCCTTGTTACTAAAGAAGTATCAATTGGATGAGAATGGATATAGGTTGAAGTTCAAATCATTATTACCAGATTCAGCAAAAGATTTTACTGAATTTGTTTCATCTATTAAGCTTTATTTTTCTAGATGGGTTGAATTGTCAAAAATTGAAAAAACATTTGATGGGTTGGCTGATTTGATTCTAAGAGGCAAAGTGCTGTCTTCAATCAGTGGTGACTTTTTATCATTCCTTCAGGAGAGAAAACCTGAAACATTATCTGCTATGGAAAATTTAGGGAGACAATACCAAGTGGTACATCCAGGGAGGAACCTTAGCAAAAATAACTTTAAGGATCCATTGCCAGTGGCATCTGCTAGGACTCTGGTGCCTAATTCACCTAGACAGCGATCTTATAGCATGGATAGGAACTTCCAAGATAATCGAGATCATAACAATGGATTTGTCAGGGGGAGATATAACTTAAATAACAGATCACAACAGCCTCAAAGAAGTTATAACTCATATGATGATGGATATTTTCAACCACAATCATCATTCAGGCATAATGAACATCAGAACAGAGATAGATATAATTTCATGTCAGGCAGAGGACAAGGGTCATTTGACAATTCTTTTAATAATAGAGGTTATCAACATAACAATAACAGAGGTTATCAACATAACAATAACAGTGGTTCTCAACAAAACAATAATTTTAGGCAATCTAGAAATCCTGAACGTTCCAATGCTGTTGTAAATGTAAATGACAATAACCCAGTTCAGAATACTAATGGTGTCGCTCATGCTAATTCATGTAGTGTAGATTTAGCTAACAGTACTAATTGTGCTGAATGTAATTCTTTGTATCAGCCAGAAGGAGTCCCTAGGCTCCGGTGTGGACATCTTTTACCAGTTATGTCCTCGTATAATGGGACAGGATCAGTGGTGTTTGTTAAAGGTTTTGTGAACAAACAACTTGTTTCATTACTTAGGGACACTGGATCCGCCACTGTGGGGGTTTAAAGTTCATTAGTGGACCCTGCAGATTATACAGGCAAAGAGGTGCAGTGTATTACTTTTGGTGGTACAGTGGAATATTATCCCACTGCAAAAGTGTTTTTAGATACCCCGTATTTTACAGGCAGGACCATTGTCTGTTGTCAAAACCAGTAGCTGGGATAATTTTAGGGAATATCCCTGGAATTCAGGATTGTACTGATGATGATATTGTGAGGTGGGAGCAAAAACGGCATGTATATACTGCCAGGGTTGATACTACCAAAGCACAGGCTCTTAGGCGAATACATGCACGATCGCATGGTCGAACTCAAATAGACACAATTTTGGGTGATGATGATGGTGCTAATACCAAATTTCTTCCTCCCATTACTGAGGAATCCGTGGATGATTTACCAGCTATTGAGAAATCATCAATGTCTATTTTGACTCGTGTGAGTCACTGGTTGTTGATATGGAACCAACCACATCCATCATGGATGATGTGACACCCACAATTACCAATGATATTGTTACTAAGGTGGAACCATCTACTTGCATTATTGCTGATGTCATACCCGGCATTGTTGATGTCAAGGTTCATCAGTTGTCAAGTTTAAATTGGTCATATCTCTTCCAGTCCAGACTGTATGTTTGGCTGTGTCTTTTCTTGTTTGCCATTGTATTTGTACTATGTAGTTTTTCCTTTTCAGGTAGGAACTTTATGGAAATTAATATCCCTTCAGCTGTGTTGTTTCAGATGCTGACATACCATGTGCCCTTGTGGTACGTACTGGCCAGTACATTGATTTGTGTGGCAGTTTTAACAATACTTTTCCTTGTTTCAAGTATTACAGGTCGTGTTGCACCGTTTCAAGAACATAATAATTTCAAAATTGTTCCTTTGCAGGGATGTGATTGTTTTCTTTCCGCTTGTCATGTTCAGAAGGTGTTATTTTCCTTCTGTACTTGTGATGAGGTTGATAATGTTGTTCATTTTAGGAGTCATTCTTGTGTGGAGTGCACACGTCTTGAGACTACTCTTTGACTGTTTCAATGCTCTTTGCTTTGCTGAGCATCTGTATGTGTTGGATTCTTTACTTAATGGTATATTTACTGCTACTGTTGTTCGCAGGATGCGAGGAATTTTCTCTGTTAGTGATGACTTCATCACTTATATTGATGGTGTTTGTTTTTTTCATCAGCATCATCTTATTGCTAAACCTTCAAGAATAAGATTAGGATTCACTGAAATGTCTTTTCTTCATCATAGACTAGGAGGTGGTTTTCTTAAACTTGAAGATTCTACTATTGTCTAAAATCTTGAAATTCCTAAACAAAAAAACAATTTCGCAGTCTGTTAGGCTTAGTGAATTTCTATAGAAAATTCTTGCCTAGGTTTTCAGAAATTACCTCAGTTCTGTCTTCGTTGTTAAAGAAGAACTCGCCAAACAAAATTGTCTGATCCCATGTTTGTGATGTTACTTTAAATGTTATGAAATTCTGTTTTGCTAAATCACCAATTTTGAGATTACCTGACGCTCGATTCCCTTTCACCCTCAGAGTGGACGCCTATGGATCATGAATCGGTGGGACGCTCGTGCAAGAGTTCGATGGGTGTCCTGTCCCGCTGTGTTAAGGACCCCCTGTCACCAATCAACTTGAGTATTGTAGACGACGTGGGATGTTGAAATCAACAGATGAACTAACTTCGTGACATGGTGACCATGGAATATTGATCGCATGGTAACATTTTTTGTCAGACAATATCCAAATAAAACAGAATTATCAAGAGTTTGGCTGAAATCCAAGTGTAGAGGACATCGTAACCTGCTACCACATGCTAAAGCTGAGAACTGTTTTGGTCTGTCATATACCTGATGAATACTTTTCAATGACATTTGAAACACTACTTACAACGATGAATCGGCTCACAGGGCACCTGATGGTGGTGAATACTTCAATGCTCCATGTCGAGCAATAACTCTATCAACTCAGTACAGTGCGTGCATGTATTGTGCCTTATTGACAGTGGTCAGATTGGATCTACAGACTAACGAACGCACATTCTGTGAGATAAGGAAAATGCCGTGAATGGAGCATATTTTCTGCAGACATTTCGGGTTGTTTCAATACGAAGAATTACATCGACAGATGAAGGGACACAACTCTGGAATAACTCGTATATTCAAGGGGAGACGACAAAAACATTTCTACATGACTATTTTTTGCAGTTTTCACGTGTTTCGACTGGAACATTCGTTACTCATATAACAATAATATTCTATGGAGGAGAATCAAGAACTTTGACAATGGCGTATTTGGACATGGTATCACGGGACTTGGAGTGCCGGACTTTTTATCACGGAACTCTAGTTTAATATAATATGACAGTATATAATTTCATTACACATATATTTTACCTTACTTACTTACTTAGTCGTTCCCCTTCTACCGTGAGGTGTAGAGGTTTGGAAGAAAGAGCGCCAGACTATCCTATTGGCTGTCTTCCTCCTGGCCTGGTTCCATTCTAGTCCTCGGTCCTTCAAAGATTGTCTAATGTTGTCATCCTGGGGGGTATATTTTACCTAATGTGTTTAAATTGAGGATTACTTTGATACAAATCGTTTTTACACTCACACTGACTTTGTGAATAAATATATTGTTGTTAGTACATACTATTATCTGTTTGAACAACACATCAGCATACTCGTGTTCAATGGTTCACACATTAGTGTTAAATGCAAAATAATATGTTAATAATATTACAGTACACTGGGTTGATTAATGTGTAAGAAGATAAATTTAACCTTAATTTTGTTGGTGTATAATGGTGAATTTATTTATGTCCTTGGTATGATTGTCTGCCTCATGTCATCTATTGACGCTATTGCTTTTTGATATCCTAGTTTATGTTTTGTATTATTGCATTAATTTATGAAAATTTACTTGACTACTGATACTGGACGTGACGAATATGGATACTGGGCAATGTGTTTTGGTTGTGTGGTATGTAAGTGCAGGTATTTGCTATCATCATGTTTTTTTTTAACATGTTGTGTATTTTTAGTTATGGTTACCTCACCTGTTGTTAAAACGATTTTTGTCATATGTAGTCTTTGGCGATAGTTTTTACTATTGTCCACACATTGGGGGTTTAACCTTTAGCACACTGTCGTCGACTTAAGTTGCTCGCAGAAACCCATGTTCTCTTAGCTGCAGGCGACTTAAGTCATCATTTGGATATCTTCATTTTCTAGCATTAGGAATTGTGTACACGTGATATCACCCCCGGATGTTAAGTTTTAATCTTATCTGGGAGAGAGTTAGCTTCCGTTTCTGATCTTTATTTAGTGATTGGTGTATTCGCGTTTATTTTCTGTGAATTTTTTTAATCGAAATCAATCGGCATCGAACACGCGGCCATTTTCGCTCAAATTTTAATGGATTTTGACTCCGATGCGATGAGGAGATTTTTGTCTTTATTAGCGCTGATATCAGTTCTCAGAATATAGGTGATGGTAGAGATGGAAACGATAGTAGAATGTCATTGCTAGTATGTCTAATTTTAGGGGTTAGGCTTAGGTTTATGGGAAAGGTTTAGGGTTACGGCCGAATGTCACTGCTGACGAGGGCGTTTGTTGCTTTGCTACTGGTGATGGGTGTAACGAAAAGATCGTCATTTGATTTGTATTGGTCAAATGACCTTCATTGAGATGCAAGGGATATGGACTTTTCATTTGTTGGTTTTTTTTTTTAATTTTTAAAAAAAATTTTAAATTAAAAAACATTTTTTATTTTTTTATCTTCGTTTTTTTCATCTTTCCTTTCCTGTCTTCCTATCACATCTAACATGTACACAAACAAATTTTATATCATCAGATTTATCATTCATTTATTTATATAAATTTCAAAAATGATAGCAATTGACCAAGAAACACAAAAACTATAGACATTACAAGTCACCCACTATAAAAACAGGGCGTTGTGAAAAAGAATGCAGCTGCAGGCGCAATGTTTTGGGAATTTAATGCAGCGTCTTCTTCTTCGATCCTTAACCACCGACCGTCAAAGCAGTTAGTGGCCGTCACGCCTAGTGGCGTCTTGTAGGGCAACAACAAATTGATTCCACTTTGCACGGTCGGTGGCCATCCTTCGTACAGTGCCCCAACTCTGGTTCATTCTTTGCATCTCAGCCTCCACAGTCCTCCGCCAAGTTGTTTTTGGTCGGCCTCTCTTTCGCTTATTTTTTCAAGTCGTTGGACTACGATTTCGTGCAGTACAGAATTTTTCAAGATGGAGATGTGGATTGGCTGCTGGCTGCATTACTAAACGTTACCTGCTCTTTACGAAGTGTATTCATCGTTCTGTGAGAAAGAGGCGTCAACAAGGAGGACTTATTTTCTGGACAAACAGATAAGTACATTTAAAGTAACATACAGCGTGTGATGCTGAAAATCTTGTTTGCCAGAGTTCTTCTTTTTCTATGTTCTATGTATTTTCGTGTATATATGTTTGTGTAATAGGTGAGAGGTTGGATTGGGACCTATGAATTCATCAATACCTCTCCGGATGGTCGGTGAATTCATGGGCATTCTATAGTTTTTTGCATCTGATTTGTTCAAATTAAGGGGCCGGCATACATAGCTGAGAGTTTACTGCCTTAATTGAATTAACCAGATTCAATATCTGTCTAGTTGTGAGAGTCCTGATATTTGGCAAGTTTGTTTGATTGTTAAGTTAATTGTAACTTCCAGGGATTCCCCCTGTGGTGAAATGTGTTGAGACCCCAGCATTGCACAATAAGCTTGGAGGAGTCACTTGAGCCTCAGATGTGACTCTGGCTTTTTACCTGGTTGACTGCATGCAGGAGGATCTTACTATAGGCACATAATCGGCAGGGGAAGCTGAGAAGTGGCTCTGTGTAGGACACAAATATTTCTTGGGAGAGCCCAGATCCAGAGCACAGTATTTTAGCTCTGCATATTTGGAGAGTGTAGTGAGTCTTTTGTAAAATATGATGTCTCTTTTAGTAACGACTAGTTACTCTGGCCAGGTACACATTAGGGGTACTACTGATGGACATCGCTCACAGCCATTCAACATGAAAATATTTACGTCACCACAAAAGCAGAGTGGACAGTTAAACAAATGTTTATTAACATAAGCACAGCTCCACCAGTGTCAACTTAAAGCCATTATAGCATATGGCATAATATATGTATATTGTCATCCGTATAGTCCTGTAGCATCAGAAACTAGCAACACTGTCCCCGACAGTTTTTCCATATTATGTTTTTAACAGTTCAGAGAAATATCTATGTCCTTTTCTCATGCATAAATCTCGTACCCCTCACACAAACTCTTGAGGTAGAGAAAATGGTAACATGTAGGAATATATCACAAAAATCCTATACATTTTAGGCGCTCAAAACAACACACGTCCACTCGCTTGAGAATACACCATCGCTTTCTTTTTCTCCCACCAGACACCTGTCCCACGAGGCCCCGCCAAGCATGACAGCTTAGCGTAACTCACCTATCTTTTTCAGAGACCCGTGTAAAAATAATCAAACACAGTGTCACATAGCGTTGGATGGATAAGAATTCATTTAGAGGAAATAATAGATCTGATGTGGAAGATTTGGCTCAAGGAATTCCTGCTGGGTTTTCCACCACTGAAGGGAGACAAAGAGGGTAAATTCTCCTAACTAGACAGGTCTGGAAAAGATTGTAAGGAGATATTTGGTCTCTCGCTACCATAGTCCCCTTCTCAGATATCTATTATTATTATTCTTTAAATTATATTATATTTTACGAGCCCCCCCTCCCTTATAAAGGAAGATAAACATAGACAATATTCAACATCTAATGGAAGGAACAAAGCATTGGGTACAGTATATACACCCAATTGGTTTATTGCAATAAAATGAATAGATGGTGATGATAGTATTGTCGATGGAATTAGTGTCTGCTGTATGTATTATGTGTCTCACAATTCAAGTGTTTTTCATCATGGATGACAAACATATGTGGCATTGATTTGGTGAGTTCCCTTTTTCAAGGAACTTATCTTTTCAGCCCCTGGCTGATAGTGAAGCGTGGTTAGTTTTCCGGTCTCCTGACGTTGCCCCAGGTAGGTCTTGAATGGTTCGGATTTGCCTTCTCTGTGCTCGACTCCGTATTCTGCTCTGAGATTGGACTGTCGTGCAAGGCTCCACCATAGACTACTCAAAGATGGACGCTAACCCGCAATTTAGACACGTGGCTTCAGTGCTTATAATGCGAGAATTCGCCGATCTGGATTTCTTGGTTACCTGGGCGTAAGTGAAAAATGGCCGTGTTTGGCGCACTTTTAGCGGGACATTTCCGCTTGGACACGTGATCCGTAGCGTGCATCATGTGACCTTAGCATCAATATAGATGCTCCAATCAGTAACGTTAAAAGTCACGTGGGGTCTTCCTAAAGTGGCCTATACTGGTTCTATCTACCGAGGTCAGTGGTCAACAATGACGTCGTATCTAAAAATAGCGAGGAGAAAATACCGAACGCTAAGAGATTATCCGCAAGGGACAATTCCCGGGACTTTGCAATCATGCATTGAGGATGAGAAAAAATGATGTCACGTAAATAATAATAAAAAATGAAGAGAAGATTGGCCAAGTCGTCACACAAGCCCCTCCTCAAGTTTGACGTTCCGTCCAACTCCACTGGTCCTGTCTTCCTCTTCTTTTTCAGTTTCTCATATCTCCTCGGTTGCGTCCGGATGTCGGCTCAAAAAATCTGCCCCTACGTTGTTCTTCCCAGGTAAGTATTCTGGTTTTCTTCCTGGTTTTCTTTGGATGCCTACGTCTGCAGCAATGCTTCCCTAGGTCCTGTAACTGGTCTACCCTATGTGTTGAGGTTACCTGGTTACACTCTGAACAGGACTTCACATATCGAGCTATGTCTTCTGTGATGCCGGGCCAATAATAACGGGTGGCTATCCTTTGATTTGTGGTACCATTACCCAGGTGTTTCACTCAAAGTAGCACCGTGCCCCCATTCCATAACTTTATTTCTATATATGGATGGCACCACAATCTGTCCATGACTTTTTAGCCCTCTGCCAGCCTTCCTGTGCAAGAGTCCATGTTCCCTATAAAAGTCACCCTTTCTTCGAGGGTTATGTGAGTCTTTCAATTTGCCAAAGCAAGGCCCCACTGTGCTATCAGCTGCTTGAGCCCTTTTCATCTTATTCGGATGAATTTCTAATTTAGAGTCCCTCTCTATGCATTTGGAGTCAGACCTGGTCTGGACGGCAGCCATAACCACAGGCTTTACTGGTTCTCCTAAAAAGACATATCTACGCCCTAACATCAGGGGGTAGAAAGGATCCTCTAAAACTGCAGCATTGATTTCCCCTCCACATAGCGACAACTGATCTGAATCTTCGCTATGGGCAAATTTAAGGGTAATGCTCCCTTAAGTGGCCCCTGGATATCCACTGTTTCTGTGGTGAGTTGTTCGGGGTGCACCAGAGATGAAGAAACGACCGCGTCATAAGACAAACCTGTGTCATACATCCCGATGACTTGGTTGCCATTCACGGTCACTGTCTCCTGTATAGGTGGGTGATGGAGGCTATTCTGACTCACTGTCAGTTCCTTCCTGTCAACAGCCCTCACCTGCAAACATGCAACATGATGTGGAGGGTTTTTCCTTCTGCACTCGGCAGTATTGTGGTTGCTCATTTTGCACATCTTACACCACTTTTCTCCCCGCCTCTGAGGCTGGAAAGCTGATCTCTGAGTAGTCTTGTAGTCTGGCTTGTCATGCTTTTTGAAGTGGTGGTAAGGTAGATTCATTTGGGGGTCCAAGTGTGTCTGAGGTGTCGGCCTCGATATTTCTTCCGGTTGGTTCCACCGGGATGGGTCATTCTCCGTTAGCGCTGCCTGATAACGTTCCGCCAACTGGACGATGGATTCTAAAGTGCTGGCCCCATTCTCTGTCAGAAATCTTCTCATGTCGGAAGTCATGGTGTCCTTCAGTTGTTCAATAACGACCATCTCCTTCAGACCTTCCCAATCATGAGAAAAATTCCCTAGGGCACCCCACTTTTCCACGTACGAATCCAGTCTAGCAGCAAATTGAGCAAAGTTCTCTCCGACTTCCCAACTAGAGTTACGGAACCTCTTCCTATAGGCGTCAGCATGTAGCTCATAACGTATCAGGAGTGCCTTTTTCAGAGAGTCGTAGTCATCCTGTAAACCTGGAGGAAGCTTGCTATACACGTCATAAGCAGTTCCTCTAAGCCCTTGCGACAGTTTCAGGTTCCACTTGCTCTTCTCCAAACCAAACGTGGTGGCAAACTTCTCAAATTTGTCCAAATACCTATCGATCAAGTCGGCTTGTTCCGAGAAAGCTTCAAATGGAAACGTCAAGGGTCCCAAAGTTGACATGAGTGAGGATGGCAAAGGTCCTGTGCCCCCTGCATGCAAGGAAGGCATATCATCTGACCGTGGTGATAGGTTGCCTGAGGAGGTAGATGCTGTCGCACCGGCTACCGGTTCAACTCTTTGAGCCTGTCCCTGCATCTCTAACTGCTTCATCTTCAGTGCATGCTCGCGTTCATCTCTCTCGCTTCTTTCCCTAGCGTCTACAGCTTTTATCCTCTCATCTATTTCTGCTAACTTTATTCGCTCTTCTCTTTCAGCTTTCGCTGTTTCTCGAGTGTAATACTTATCAGTCTCGACACTGACATAATTTGCAAGGTCCACCCCACTATAACCTAGATCTCGACCGGCCTCCCCTAGTGCTGCCTTAAGCTTAACTATTTCAGCCATCTTTTGCTGTTATAGTCCACACTGAGTAAGCTAGTGCTACCTTCCAATAGTATTTCTAACAACAAGTAAATACTAATTATTTATCAGACTGCTGTAGAATGAAATTACTACAATTATGGAGACTTAAGGTCTGTAATTCAATGAAATACAAATCATGAACTAACTTAATTAAATACAACATATATAAAGGGATTCACCAATCAATGCCTGAAATTCTAGAAAAAATGGTTTCTGTCTTTCTAGAGCTCACTGTGTGAAAATACATGTGTTAAAATGGTATACTGTAATGACTGAATGAATGATACTATCCCAGAGGTATGATAAAATACATAAGTTCAAATACCGGACTGAGACCCCAGTGTCACGTAGCGTTGGATGGATAAGAATTCATTTAGAGGAAATAATAGATCTGATGTGGAAGATTTGGCTCAAGGAATTCCTGCTGGGTTTTCCACCACTTAAGGGAGACAAAGAGGGTAAATTCTCCTAACTAGACAGGTCTGGAAAAGATTGTAAGGAGATATTTGGTCTCTCGCTACCATAGTCCCCTTCTCAGATATCTATTATTATTATTCTTTAAATTATATTATATTTTACGAGCCCCCCCTCCCTTATAAAGGAAGATAAACATAGACAATATTCAACATCTAATGGAAGGAACAAAGCATTGGGTACAGTATATACACCCAATTGGTTTATTGCAATAAAATGAATAGATGGTGATGATAGTATTGTCGATGGAATTAGTGTCTGCTGTATGTATTATGTGTCTCACAATTCAAGTGTTTTTCATCATGGATGACAAACATATGTGGCATTGATTTGGTGAGTTCCCTTTTTCAAGGAACTTATCTTTTCAGCCCCTGGCTGATAGTGAAGCGTGGTTAGTTCTCCAGTCTCCTGACGTTGCCCCAGGTAGGTCTTGAATGGTTCGGATTTGCCTTCTCTGTGCTCGACTCCGTATTCTGCTCTGAGATTGGACTGTCGTGCAAGGCTCCACCATAGACTACTCAAAGATGGACGCTAACCCGCAATTTAGACACGTGGCTTCAGTGCTTATAATGCGAGAATTCGCCGATCTGGATTTCTTGGTTACCTGGGCATAAGTGAAAAATGGCCGTGTTTGGCGCACTTTTAGCGGGACATTTCCGCTTGGACACGTGATCCGTAGCGTGCATCATGTGACCTTAGCATCAATATAGACGCTCCAATCAGTAACGTTAAAAGTCACGTGGGGTCTTCCTAAAGTGGCCTATACTGGTTCTATCTACCGAGGTCAGTGGTCAACAATGACGTCGTATCTAAAAATAGCGAGGAGAAAATACCGAACACTAAGAGATTATCCGCAAGGGACAATTCCCGGGACTTTGCGATCATGCATTGAGGATGAGAAAAAATGATGTCACGTAAATAATAAAAAAAAATGAAGAGAAGATTGGCCAAGTCGTCACACACAGAGTCCCACTGAGCTAAACTAAATACGTCACTCCTGTTATGAATTTTAATCGTAACAGAGAGCCCCCTTGGATGGTGGGGAATGCACAGTATGCCACATTCTTCATCCTCCTAGCTTGGAATCAGATGTGATGATCCTTTAAATGCCAGCCAAGCAGGAGAAACTGGAGCACATAGATTCAACTCAACACATTTCAGAATGGCAGAAAAGCCACAGGAAAAGCCTTGATCTACAGTGTAGATTATACCAAGGAGTCTTCAGTGTGGTTGTGACGAAAGTACTGAGATTCTGTCTTTCAAATGGCCCATGTCTTTTTCTCCTTGCAATTTGTTCACTATTTCTAGGAGGGATTACAGGTAATCCTTCTCCATGGTTCTTCTCCTTCTATTATTTACGTTTTTTCAGAGTGAGATCACGAGGGAGTTTGATCTCATCTGCTTTATGGTTCTTCTTTATGTGTTTAGAGTGTGTGTGTAGGGAATTGTTGCAGTAGTATTCTAGATTAAGACTATAGAGCCTTGATCAGATTTGCACCAGTTTGTTTTTCTTTTAAAGATATGACAGGCGGCTAGACGCATTTTTCGGGATTTTATATATATTTCGGCCATTTTGCTTCAATTGGCAGTAGAGGGCAGAGCTTAATCCCGTTTCTTTGTCTAGCAGTAACGGTTGCATCAGTATTGTTTACAATTCTGATTGGCTGAGAGCTAACGGCATTTGAAATCATTGGGTTAAAAATCGAAGCCGCGTATATGACGTCACGAGGTCAGCGTGCTGTTATATGATTATAAATAGGGCCGTAATTTAATTCTCGGTCTCTTTAATGTAATTGCCAGCTGCGTACCAGAAACAAGTCGGTTCGCCTTCAGTGGGAATTCGAATTTGGTAAGCATAATTTTTGCGTGATACTCTATTTAATTTTTCTAGTCCTAGGCGTATTGTTAACTCTTAAAGGCCGGAACGACGCTGGTAGCGTACATCCGCAAAACCCCTAGAAGCCGAAACGACGTTGGGAACGTCACTTTTGTGTTCCGTGAAATTTGTTGCGTATTTTCGTAATTTGGTATTTTAACATAACGGAAGTTACTCTTTTTTTATTCAGAAGAGCGCTATCTTTGAGTTGTGATTTGGAAACACGCTTGTTCTAGCTAATTTCACTGTGAAAAAACGGTAAATCTGTCAGCTTTCGATCGGCGATTATTGTTGTTTATACAGACAATGTCTAGCGAACCAACCACATCATGTTTATGAAAACGTAGGTCTTTTTTATCTGTAGAAAGAGCTAGGGAACTGTGTATCTTTGACGAGTTTAGTGAGAATGATGATTTCGAAAATTAAAATGATGATTTCGAATTTAAAAGCTTCACACGGCCTCTAATGTCCTTTTTCTTTCCAAATGTCTATAATGTTTATATGGTTTGCTGGATGGTCTGTAAAACATTAACAAAATATCACAGGAAGCTGACACTTGTAAATAATATTCATATATGGATTAGTGATATTTTAAAAGATGCTGGAGCTCTCTGGATAATATTTCAGTGTTTATGCATGGGTTGGTGAGTACATTTTTCATTCACTAAAATGAGTCTTTTCTTGAAAGTAGTCTATATTATGACTCATAAGTGAATACTATATGTAGAATATCACTAAAAATCCTTCATATTCTAATTCTACATTCATTTATCTTTACTGTGATGTATAATATGTGTGTCTTTGTTGTGTAATAACTCAGAAACTTTAGAATTTATAAAGGTACTGCTTTAAGGTACAAAAATAATTCTGGCAAAACTGATGAAAAAATTCCGGCCTGCAAGAGTTAAGTTTTCTTGCGCAGTTTAAGTTTAACGTTAATTCTTAACGCCAGAGCCATCAAATACGATCTGAGTGATAGACTTGAGAAACTTAAGAGGTTCATAATAATTCCTTATTGAAGGAATAGCAGTATTTAAGCTGGGTTTAAAAGTTGAGTTGCCACGGGCGTGCTTTGTATTATTGCAAAGCAGGTCTGTAGAGAAACCCGCATCTGCGAATTATATTTAATTGCAGAATGACGAGAGCATGGGTATTTGTGATTTTATTGAGAGTGTAATGCTGCTAGTTATTTATATAGTTACACATCTATCTGTGGACGGGAGTGAGAGAGGTGTAATTTGTAAGCACGTGCGTGGGTTACGGAATAGTTATTCGAGACGATGTTCAGAGGGGTGAGGGGGAGAGAAGCATGTGGGTGCTATCATTATGAATACGTATGCAGGAGCACATGGTGGTAGAATTGTAATCACGTGTTTGTAACTACGGGGTTTTCAAATGTATAACTTCTAGGCAGTATGCTAGCATCTAACAGGGTTATACGTTATTAATTATGTATTGTGGTTCTGAGTAAGAAGACAGAGATGTAATTATTTCTTTTAAAAGAGAATAATATTTGTATTATCATTTTGATGTGATTTAAGATTATTGACGAGAATTTTAGGAATTCCTAGAGAGGTCTAGTTATTTTGTGTTAAACATTTTGCTGCATTCAGTGTCAGCGAGAAGTGGGCCAAAGTATTTTAGACAGTTCGGTCCTCAGTGAAAAACTGTTGTGATTGTAACCAGTCATGCAGAACGGAAGATCTGGGTCAGCCAATGTTTATTTTGACTCTGTGAGAGTGAAGAGAGGGGAGTTACGTGTTGTAGAGTAAGGGAGTTATTTTTTATTCGAAATATATTATTACTGTGTGTTTAGCTGTTGTTTTGTTTTTTTGTCTAAACAGCAGGTACCGGCTTTTGTGGGGAAGAGCAGAATTTTTGATACCACAAAATTTCTCCCACGGCATAGTTGTGGCATTCGCCGACACGCAAAGTCGTGCGTTAATTGCCAGTGGCGGACGGAGCGAAAGAAAATACGTTTTCCTAAGGCAGGGAAGACATTCTCCAGTTGAAAGGGATTTTGGTGGAAAATCCGGAGCTCTGATGCTCAATCTTCTTACACCCGCAAATCGGCAAGTTGCCAGCGTGGTTGTAAATTTATTTCGATTCGTCCCGGCCATAATAACGCCGAAGGCCTGAACCTAGAGTAGGGAGCGGGCAGGTAAATCCAGAGTGGTAGCAGCAAAACCAGCTACCAAATCGTAGTTTTTCCAGAAGCCAGTGGTGAAACCTAGTCGTCAATTGCAAGAATTGTGGGGAGCAACAGGGTCAAAATCCTCTCCACGGATTTTAGAGCAGAGGACAGCTGCTGAAGTGTAGTCTACAGGTAGTAGACCAGAAAGACAGAACTGAGACATAGTTTTTGTGAAGATCATAGCAGAGAACAGCTGTTGAAGAGTAGAGGTGCAGTTAGCTGTGTAGCAGTGTTCAGGAGATTTTCAGGATAGGTTGTGTAGAAACGAAGTCTGTGCCGAGTTGGTATGGACACTTCGTAGTAGATCCAGCTGATTGTGTACTTAGAGTTTATATTAGAGTTTAGAATAGCCAGTGTGGAGTGGAGGCTCGGCATCTGAGATCCCACCCAGTGCAGTGTAGTTTATTTCATTTAATCTTACCTTCTCTCTCCATACAGGTGAAACTTGTGGGTGAAGGGTTGGGTTTTGATGATTCAACATTTGTAATTTTTCCTGAATTTGTTGGTTTCAGGAGTGCTTACACTGCAATTTTATGTATTTGACATGTATTTGAGTTTTGTTTATAGGTGTAAATAAAACTTGTACCTTTAGAGTCTGGATCAGTCATTTCACTTACGTACAGTAGCTATCTGTTGTCTGTATCGTGGTGTAAGTGAATCTGAATTGAACCTTATCCCCTTAGGGTAGTTAGAGGTGGTCGAGGCCATAGCAATTAAGACGTCCGAAGTGGTGAGGAAAGAATCAACCTCGGTTCTCAACCTCGGAGCCAATGGTCTCACTTTCACATTTGCACTGTCATTTTCATCTGAATCTATCATTTCAGTCTTTCTTCTCTCTAGGGTCTTGTCACTCTACGTAGACAGTCTTTAGCCTAAAACCATTTCGTGACAAAGTGGGCGGCAATCGTCCGGTGGATCATTCTGTTGAGATCAATTCTGTGATCTATATTCATAGATTGTCTCTGTAGGAAGTTCTGAAAAATAGATTTCTTAAAAATCCCCTAGACTGAGCTATATTAAGACTGATCCAGCTACAAAGTTTTTCCACAGGTTCCAGTTAGTTTAGATGATAGTGGTAGTACGGTTGTTTATGACTTAGAGGTAATTGATGGCTAATTGAATTTTTTTCTTAACAGGAAAGTAAATTCGCGGTTTGGATAGCTGGATAACTATAAAAAATTTTTCAGGTAGTTCATCAGACTGGTGCTAGTCTGAGTTCGGGGTCTTGTGACAGCATTTTTCCTAGCAGGTGAAAGGTAGTTCCTTCCTTTTTGTTTCTTCTTTCCATCAGTTTTCTGGGTTCTTGAGATTACAGCAGTTCGCAAGTAAGATGGCGGATATGGCCAAGTTACGAGCTGCCTGGCGCGAAGCTGCTCAGGACATAGGAATGGATAAGGAGACTAAGGCCTACCTGATAAGGGAAAATGATAGGCATATTCAGCGAGAGAAAGAGAAAGAGGACAGGGCAGCAGAAGCAGCGAAAGTAGAAAGGGAAGCACAAGAGAAGGCAGCAGAAAGGGAAGCACAAGAGAGGGAGAAGGCAGCAGAAAGACAGCATGAACTTGCCCTGCGTTCTCTGGAACTGCAGTACTGAGCTTCGGAAGGCAGTTCAGCTAACGGAGATTCCCCCAGAGCAGTGGCAGCAGACACCGCAGGAAACGGAGGGCCCCGGACGGCAGCCATGAATTTTCCGATGGACTCTTTTCCTAACGGAAATGAGAAAATTGAGGTGTTTTTAGAAAAATTCGAAAGAATGGCAAAGGCATACGGGCTGGAGGATAGTCTTTGGTGTCTCAAATTATCTCAATCACTAAGAGGACATGCGTATGACGTCTATAGCAAGATGCTAGTAGATGACCAGAATAACTTTGAGGCACTTCGGAATGCCCTGTTACAGCGATTCCAATGGACTCCCCGGAAATGCCAAACAATGTTTCGGGAAAGTCGTCTGGAGAAAGGAGAAAGTTTTCCCCAGTTCGCAGAGAGGCTGAGGAATTACCTCACTCGCTGGAGAGAGTTGTTGGGTTTGGCTAAATCATTTGAAGGACTCGAAGAGCTCATCATGTGCGAACAGATAAAGGCCAACATGTCCCCAGACTTAAGGAAGTACCTGGCAGAGCAGGGCGCCCAGCAACTGGACCAGATAATTCTATTTGCAGAAAGGTTCCAGACGGCACAGGCCGAAATACTGGGCCAGAAAAGAAAACACCCTGACCTGCCAGCCCTGGACAAAGGAGCATCTTCATCGCATTCGCCTTCCTCTTCAGCTCACCAGCAGCAAGGGCCGTCTCGAAAGGAGCCCCCTCCCAGTCATAACATGCACTCCCAGCCGCATAACAGAACACAGGGGCCGACTTCTCATGAACCCGTCAGGAACCGGGGAGATAATGAGAGATATTGTAGGTTCTGTCGGACTACCTCTCATTGGACAACACGGTGCCCAAACAAACAACCCACTCATCATGTGGCTTGTTTAAGGCCTGTGAGGGTAAAACAAGGGAAGAAGTGGAAACCCTTCCAGCCAGATAAGTTGTTCTCCAACAGTGGACCAGCCAAAGTAAACGGGACTGAGACTACATGCTTATTTGACAGCGGGCTTACATACCCCAGCATAGTCGCCCGACATCTGGTGAAGCCCTGGCAGATGACAAAGGAAAAAGTGAATATTGGTGGAGTTTTAAGGAAAGGGACCTCACAGTGCTTTCCGGTAGCCAATATTGAGGTGAAATGTAAGTTCGTGTCTGGCACCATCAAGGCAGCTGTGATGGCACAGCCAGCCTATGACTTCATTCTCGGCAACCCATATTTAGTTTTGGGGAACCCGCCCACATCGATCCTTGCTGATGCAAGGGGGCCTACTGCAGGCCAGATAAGTGAAAAAGGAGAACCCCTAATTTACGGAGCCCCGAGCGAGCTCAAACATCCCTGTCATGCTAAGGAGAGGTAAGAAGCCTCTCAGTACAGTGGTATGTTATATGCAGAGGCTAATTCATGTCAACCCTGTGCTGCCTAACGGACAAACAGTGGTGACGCCTCTGATTCCGGAAGTACACTCTTTGTTGTCGGGTATTAGGCCCCCGATGGTATTAGCTCCTTCAAGTGAGGGACATACTGACAAGAGCGGTATTACATATGTCAACGACCAGCGCCATCTTCATAGGGCACAAGATAGTGGTCTGAGCGAACATATAGTTCCAACCAGCCCTGGAGCCCCATCCGACCAGCACTTTACTCGGATGGAGGAGGACAGTGATCTGAGTATCCGTTTGCCTATAAACGGAGGTGGGCCCCGCAACTCTAGTATCTCGTTTACAGGAAACGACTCTTGTAACGAGGAGCCTGAAAAATTGGCAATATTTTCCAATTCGTTTCAAGGAACATTGGAGCAAGTCACTGAAAGCTTTGTTTCAGATACTCCGCGATCTAACGGGATCTTAAACCGTCCAGTGTCACTGCAGGACACATGTCAACTAGCGCCAGTAACTCTCGACGGGGAGGGCAAGGTTGAGAATTTTCTTAGAACCAGAGTTTTAGATGGAGGACTCTCTGGGACTACACGGGCATCTCACAAACTTTCCAGGCCGGGAATTAGTGAGGGAAACTGCCTTATAACTTCGCAAGGAGCTATATTGGAGAGCTCTGTCCCGCTTCAGATTGGTAGGGGAAGAGCGAGTCCAGAACCACTGCCAGGGGCAGATCTTACCTACTTTTCTTCAAAGGTAGAAGCTATTGAGATCAGTGAGGACTCATTAGAAACCCAGCAAGAAATCGGAGGCTCTACACCAGAGGAACCCGAGACGTTGCATCGTTCTCGCACTGTACCAGCGGTCACAAACCCGCTGACGCGCAGCAAGGAAGTCGCCATTGCCAGACCGCCACAGCGCCCGCCGGTCACATCAGCTGACCAGGACAGCCTTTTGACGGTCATAGCAAGGGAAAGTTCAGACCCGCCATTAGACGGCACAGGTCCGAAGAGAGATCAACTCTCCCAATGGAGCATAGGAGCTCATTCTAGGAGAGGAAGAAGGAGGAAATGCAAAAGAGGAAGGTCAAAGAACACTGAATAGGAGGGGTAAGGACAGACAGCCGTAGACAGAGTTAAGGGCCAGTGTGAAACACAGAGATTTCAGTAATGAGATCGATGCTCAATCTTCGAAGGTGGGAGTGATGTGACGAAAGTACTGAGATTCTGTCTTTCAAATGGCCCATGTCTTTTTCTCCTTGCAATTTGTTCACTATTTCTAGGAGGGATTACAGGTAATCCTTCTCCATGGTTCTTCTCCTTCTATTATTTACGTTTTTTCAGAGTGAGATCACGAGGGAGTTTGATCTCATCTGCTTTATGGTTCTTCTTTATGTGTTTAGAGTGTGTGTGTAGGGAATTGTTGCAGTAGTATTCTAGATTAAGACTATAGAGCCTTGATCAGATTTGCACCAGTTTGTTTTTCTAGACGCATTTTTCGGGATTTTATATATATTTCGGCCATTTTGCTTTAATTGGCAGTAGAGGGCAGAGCTTAATCCCGTTTCTTTGTCTAGCAGTAACGGTTGCATCAGTATTGTTTACAATTCTGATTGGCTGAGAGCTAACGGCATTTGAAATCATTGGGTTAAAAATCGAAGCCGCGTATATGACGTCACGAGGTCAGCGTGCTGTTATATGATTATAAATAGGGCCGTAATTTAATTCTCGGTCTCTTTAATGTAATTGCCAGCTGCGTACCAGAAACAAGTCGGTTCGCCTTCAGTGGGAATTCGAATTTGGTAAGCATAATTTTTGCTTGATACTCTGTTTAATTTTTCTAGTCCTAGGCGTATCGTTAAGTTTTCTTGCGCAGTTTAAGTTTAACGTTAATTCTTAACGCCAGAGCCATCAAATACGATCTGAGTGATAGACCTGAGAAACTTAAGAGGTTCATAATAATTCCTTATTGAAGGAATAGCAGTATTTAAGCTGGGTTTAAAAGTTGAGTTGCCGCGGGCGTGCTTTGTATTATTGCAAAGCAGGTCTGTAGAGAAACCCGCATCTGCGAATTATATTTAATTGCAGAATGACGAGAGCATGGGTATTTGTGATTTTATTGAGAGTGTAATGCTGCTAGTTATTTATATAGTTACACATCTATCTGTGGACGGGAGTGAGAGAGGTGTAATTTGTAAGCACGTGCGTGGGTTACGGAATAGTTATTCGAGACGATGTTCAGAGGGGTGAGGGGGAGAGAAGCATGTGGGTGCTATCATTATGAATACGTATGCAGGAGCACGTGGTGGTAGAGTTGTAATCACGTGTTTGTAACTACGGGGTTTTCAAATGTATAACTTCTAGGCAGTATGCTAGCATCTAACAGGGTTATACGTTATTAATTATGTATTGTGGTTCTGAGTAAGAAGACGGAGATGTAATTATTTCTTTTAAAAGAGAATAATATCTGTATTATCATTTTGATGTGATTTAAGATTATTGACGGGAATTTTAGGAATTCCTAGAGAGGTCTAGTTATTTTGTGTTAAACATTTTGCTGCATTCAGTGTCAGCGAGAAGTGGGCCAAAGTATTTTAGACAGTTCGGTCCTCAGTGAAAAACTGTTGTGATTGTAACCAGTCATGCAGAACGGAAGATCTGGGTCAGCCAATGTTTATTTTGACTCGGGGAGAGTGAAGAGAGGGGAGTTACGTGTTGTAGAGTAAGGGAGTTATTTGTTATTCGAAATATATTATTACTGTGTGTTTAGCTGTTGTTTTGTTTTTTTTGTCTAAACAGCAGGTACCGGCTTTTGTGGGGAAGAGCAGAATTTTTGATACCACAAAATTTCTCCCACGGCATAGTTGTGGCATTCGCCGACACGCAAAGTCGTGCGTTAATTGCCAGTGGCGGACGGAGCGAAAGAAAATACGTTTTCCCAAGGCAGGGAAGACATTCTCCAGTTGAAAGGGATTTTGGTGGAAAATCCGGAGCTCTGATGCTCAATCTTCTTACACCCGCAAATCGGCAAGTTGCCAGCATGGTTGTAAATTTATTTCGATTCGTCCCGGCCATAATAACGCCGAAGGCCTGAACCTAGAGTAGGGAGCGGGCAGGTAAATCCAGAGTGGTAGCAGCAAAACCAGCTACCAAATCGTAGTTTTTCCAGAAGCCAGTGGTGAAACCTAGTCGTCAATTGCAAGAATTGTGGGGAGCAACAGGGTCAAAATCCTCTCCAGAGATTTTAGAGCAGAGGACAGCTGCTGAAGTGTAGTCTACAGGTAGTAGACCAGAAAGACAGAACTGAGACATAGTTTTTGTGAAGATCATAGCAGAGAACAGCTGTTGAAGAGTAGAGGTGCAGTTAGCTGTGTAGCAGTGTTCAGGAGATTTTCAGGATAGGTTGTGTAGAAACGAAGTCTGTGCAGAGTTGGTGTGGACACTTCGTAGTAGATCCAGCTGATTGTGTACTTAGAGTTTATATTAGAGTTTAGAATAGCCAGTTTGGAGTGGAGGCTCGGCATCTGAGACCCCACCCAGTGCAGTGTAGTTTATTTCATTTAATCTTACCTTCTCTCTCCATACAGGTGAAACTTGTGGGTGAAGGGTTGGGTTTTGATGATTCAACATTTGTAATTTTTCCTGAATTTGTTGGTTTCAGGAGTGCTTACACTGCAATTTTATGTATTTGACATGTATTTGAGTTTTGTTTATAGGTGTAAATAAAACTTGTACCTTTAGAGTCTGGATCAGTCATTTCATTTATGTACAGTAGCTATCTGTTGTCTGTATCGTGGTGTAGGTGAATCTGAATTGAACCTTATCCCCTTAGGGTAGTTAGAGGTGGTCGAGGCTATAGCAATTAAGACGTCCGAAGTGGTGAGGAAAGAATCAACCTCGGTTCTCAACCTCGGAGCCAATGGTCTCACTTTCACATTTGCACTGTCATTTTCATCTGAATCTATCATTTCAGTCTTTCTTCTCTCTAGGGTCTTGTCACTCTACGTAGACAGTCTCTAGCCTAAACCATTTCGTGACAGTGGTATTGGCTGCAAAAGGGCGAGAAGCTGAGCAGTCCTAGTTAAACAACAATAATAATGACTGATTTTGTAAGATTTCTTCACACATTTTTGTGGCCATGAATGTGACAGAAGGTTAATACGTTTCTACTTTACCTAATGCCTGATATATTATCCAGACCCCCAGGACGACCCAGAGTCCACTGGGAGGACAACATTAGACAATCTTTGAAGGACCGAGGACTAGAATGGAACCAGGCCAGGAGGAAGACAGCCGATAGGATGGTCTGGCGCTCTCTCTTCCAAACCTCTACACCTCACGGTAGAAGGGGAACAACTAAGTAAGTAAGTAAGACCTGAGCTTAACTGGTGGTCATATAAGGATGATTCCAGATATGCCTCCATGCATTACGAAAGCAGTAAAGCATCAGCATCCAAAGATATTAATATCTCAGGAGACTGTAATCAATAACTTTTGCGATAATAAAAACGATAGGAATATTTTGTGAAAAATTATGTGCATTTTGAGGACAGTGTACAGGAAATGGTAAAACTGGATTTTGCATTTGGCACCATATTCAAGTTTCTGATTAAGTCAGGGCATCAAATGCATATTAAATCTTCACACATTTTTGTGGCCATGAATGTGACAGAAGGTTAATACGTTTCTACTTTACCTAATGCCTGATATATTATCCAGACCCCCAGGACGACCCAGAGTCCGCTGGGAGGACAACATTAGACAATCTTTGAAGGACCGAGGACTAGAATGGAACCAGGCCAGGAGGAAGACAGCCGATAGGATGGTCTGGCGCTCTCTCTTCCAAACCTCTACACCTCACTGTAGAAGGGGAACGACTAAGTAAGTAAGTAAGACCTGAGCTTAACTGGTGGTCATATAAGGATGATTCCAGATATGCCTCCATGCATTACGAAAGCAGTAAAGCATCAGCATCCAAAGATATTAATATCCCAGGAGACTGTAATCAATAACGTTTGCGATAATAAAAACGATAGGAATATTTTGTGAAAAATTATGTGCATTTTGAGGACAGTGTACAGGAAATGGTAAAACTGGATTTTGCATTTGGCACCATATTCAAGTTAATGATTAAGTCAGGGCATCAAATGCATATTAAATCTAAGATCAATTTTGACAAATGGAGCCTAGATCATCTAACAGCAGGATCAAATGAACTAAATCAAGTTACAGGTAGTGTTAATAAAGTAAAGGACAAAACATAGTGGGTTTTTTTTAGGGCAAAGCCGTTTGTGTTTTTCTCATTATCAGATATGTCAACATGTTACAGATTTTACTAGAATGTGTCACATTTTCCTCACTTCTTGTTTTTCCTCACCTTGAAACAAAGTGTGAAACTTACATTAATTACAGTTCTATATTACCTGCAAAATGACTTCAAAATATGTAAGAACAATGAAAACAATGAAAGGACAGGTGGGGTACCAGGTGCAGGCTGATAACTATATTCTTTTTGAACAAATGTATGTATGACATCATGTTATGGAAAGAAGTCAACAACAGAACTGATAAACAGTGTTGGAGACAGGAAGTTATGGAAAGACATGAATGCCTACTCTACCAGGCATGGTACTCTTCATGTAAAGATTTCTATAAAATAAGGTACAGACTGTTCTCGACTACAACATCCTATTTATCTTGTATTATTTTCGATTATTTTCACCTTCTGACACTTAATCGGTAAATTGTATATATTCATAATTTATAACAGTAGAGTACTGTACAGTACAATAACTTTATGTTATTTTTTTTTTTTTTTTTTGCGTTCGCCCGCTAATACTCAAGGCGAAATCTCAGGTTATTATTTTTATGTCTAACCTGACATTGATTTTACGTGAGTATCCCTTTATTTCATGTACAGAGACAGGTGTCCCTCGCCATTCAGGCAAATACTCGCCGATTTCGGAGGTACCCATTGCAGCTGGGTCGGCTCAGGAGCCGCCAGTCCCTGGTCGACGACACTCCTTCAAATGTCTCGCCAGGTCTCGAGTTAATCCAGTACAAATCCCGGTCGACGAAAAATCCTCAAATGCCGTCGCCCGGGTTTGATCCTGTATCACCCGGTCGCCAGAGTGGTGTTGTAACCACTACGCTAGCGCGGCTCCACTTTATGTTATAATTTGTACATGGTATTATTTCACGATAAACAAAGACTAAAATTTGAAGTAAAAAAAAACAAACAAAAAAACAATACAACAGACCTACACATTTTAAAATTAAGGCATGTTAACTGTTATCATATCCTTATGGTCCATATAGTATAGTGATTTCTGACCTACGACCATTTCGACTTATGGAACAAATTAGGTAGATGAAACAAGTGTATTCACGTCTTGAATATAATGTACACATACCTCATATGATACAGGCAGAATGATCTGAAACAAGACTGACAATACATCTCCATTGGTCAACGGATCCTGGAAAGATTTTCAAAGCATGCTTATTTGGTGTAAATCATAAACAATAGATTATTTTATTTTTCTTAGGGAGTGTTGCCTCATTTTGGCAAGGTATGTCCCATTCAACCTAGATAAAAGGTCTGTCAGTTATAATGGTGTATATCCAAATATTAAAGACCTTGTGGTCTGTTAAGCTACTAGAAGCACAAGCAACCTTACAGATAACACACCTTTTTCCCTATTCTTTTACTTTTGAGAACTTAGCTTAACATTTTTAGTACTGGTTTTATTCATGAGTGCATTTCTATGTATCTTCTCTCAATTTTGCTTTAACAGACACATAAAGGCTCACATACAAACAAACACACACACATATATGCTTGCATGTGTGTGTGTGTATAATAATTTTTTTTTAATGTATATAGATTGGCCACAAAGCCCCTATGCATGATATTGTATTCCCTGTTAATTATTTGTTTCGTTTTACATTTTTTTATAGTTAGAGCTTTATTATGTACATTGTGCACTCTCAGTTAAAGAATACCTTAACAAAAAATGCGGTGGATGATGGATTGGACATGGATCCGATATGGTAGGACCTCTTTTAAATCAACTCAACAATATCTGGCAATTCATTTTGGGGCACAGTGAAAGACATCTGAACTCCACTTAACAACAGTTTAAGACCTAAAAACAGCCATCAGGGACTGCTTTAATGATGTCCAACCATAAACATGGAAGAAAATGTCCAAAAGAATGTGAAAAAAATGTTAAATGTGTGCGGAGAATGGAGGAAAGCGTGCCGATTAATTTCTAACTAGCATGCATACAGTTGGGCAAAAAAAAATTAAAACCTGTGCAGAGAATGGAGGGAAATCTGCAGATTAACTTCTAACTGGTGTGCATGTGACGCTACACTGTAATTCTGACTTTTAACAGGCCCGATTCTGTGGTTCTATTTTGAATTTTAACCAGTTTTATTTTCTTCTGATCACGCGATTTTCCGTTGTTTACGGAAATCGCTATTTTCGGGCACGCTTTTTCACCATTTTATTTCTTCTCATTTGAATATATATCGTGGTTGGTATTTTTTTTGAGTAGATAAATTAAATGGGTTCGTTTATGATGGTAGGTTTATTTTATTCTAGCATCAGTTTTACTTTCTTCTGATTTTTCGCGATTCCCGTAAAGTTCGTTGTTTACGGAAATAATCGCCATTTCCGGCACGCGATATGACGAGGCCGGAAGCACGCGGCCGGAAGCACGCGGGGTTTGCGTGGGTTGATAGTACTAATTTTTCTAGCGCTCCCATTGGTCCGGGATTTGCGTAGGAAGGGAAATCCGCGTGGGCGGTTGCTCTTGTATATATGGGACAGAAAACGGGGATTCGGTCTCTATGAAAAAATAAGTGCCAGCCGTCAGACTACGTAATTTATCGTTCTCCACTGTGGGAAAAACCAGCGATGAATTGGTATGTAAGATTTTATCGTATTATCGTTTTATTCATTAGAGGGTTCTTTGAGAAATTCGCCCTTAGGTAAAGATTAACTTTTCAGTTTTAAAATAAACGATAGCGCCATTAATTACTATTTTTGAAGAACGACGTAATGCAACAGTGTGCTTATTCTTTCTATGATTTTGGCAATAGATAGGAGTGTGTGAAGTTGTGAGAAACACGTGTGCCATATTTGTAGGATGTTATGTAAAACCACCATTTATTCCTGTATATTTTCTAATGTAAATTTATGGGGAAATCCCTGGTGTGTTCGTTAATTTTTCTGAGCCTTAAAAATGTGAGAAATACTGTCAGAGGGTTCAGATTTACGTTGTAAATGAATTATACTGCTTAGGGGAGGAAACTATTCCTATAGCGAGATTTAATTTAATAAGAGTAAGCCGGGGAAACTCCTGTGTTAATGGGTAAAAGGATTTCCCTATTTTTGTCAAGTTTGAACACGTGATCGGCCATGCGTAACGGCCATGTAACATGTCAGACGGGTCTGGGCTATTGTTTGTTTTACCTGGCAGATTTTAGTAGAAGGAGGGGGGATGAAGAGGCCACGTGGGATAGTGGTATTTTATGTATTGTGAGAAGAACGAGAGAAGGAGTGTGATTTTAGTGCCACGTGGGATAGTGGTATTTTATGTATTGTGAGAAGAACGAGAGAAGGAGTGTGATTTTAGTGCCACGTGGGATAGTATTATGTATTGTTGTGAAGAACGAGAGAAAGGGGAGAAGAAGTGAGAATGAAGAGACACGTGTATAGAATTATTTTATGTATCGTATATGTTAGAGATAAGCGATTTTAGAGTGGGTGTACATGAGTCGCTGTTTCTTTTAATTTCAGCGAGTCACGGCGGAAACAGTGGGAAGCATAATTTTGTCAAATAAAATTATCCACGGCAAAAGACATATCTCAGGGTCAGTGTACTCGAGTATCGTCAGGAGCAAAAGAAAATTACCCTATGGTCTCTGGCAGTGAAGTCCCTATGCTTCAGCTGGACCGAGGTTTATTTAACATACAGCCGAGAGCATCGCTATTATAGTCTCTAGCAACGGCAGAGGCCGGGAGACTAGTTTCATTTTGTACAGCCTGAAATCAAGGCTGTGTTTTTTCCTCTAACTCCGGAGCGGGTTAAAAGAGGGAAGCTATTCAGCAGCAGAGAAGTTTTGTCTACAGTTAATCAAGTCCCTCATGCTTGATATCCGAACATCGTCATCACCAAAATCAGGAACAGGTGACAGGGTTACCATACCTAGGTCCTGATAGAAATCAAGAGAAGAGCGTAACGGAGACGCCGCATCATCAGCCCTCGAGTGTTAGAGAGACACTGAGATCAAGAGAGGAAGATAGAGAAGGAGGGAGAAAATAGACAGGACCAGTAGGGTCTGTTCAGTATCCATTGGACGGATAGACACTGAGTCTGCGTTCGAAAAACCAAGTCTATTATATTTAGCATTTCGTGTGGTGTAGTTATCGGCGCCTATCGCCTAACTAGTAGAAAGCTGTGTAGCCGTTCGTTGAGGAAGAGTCACCAGGACTAAGACAGAAATTTATTAGTGTTAGAGAGTGGAGGCTAAAAGTTGACAGCCCCACCAAAGTAGATTTGGTTTAAATCACTAACCATTTTTATTGTTCCTCAGCAGGGTGGCAGGAAGAGTGAATGTGACTTGGGGTTTTTTTGGTCGAGTGTCTCTCAATTTAATTGTTACCTTGGTTTTTCCAGGCCGTGCAACAGTGCACGCTATTGACTGACTTGATGACGTATGATGCCATTTTATGTTTTCTTGTATGTAAATAAATATATACATATATTATTTACTGGATCAGCTTCTATTCTTTACTATACTTACTCTATGTTGTCTGTATAGTGGTGTTTGTGGTCGTAATTATACACCTTATCTCCTTGTGTTTCAAGGCAGTCAGAGGTGGGGAGACTATAGCCATTTTTTTTAGTCACGAAGCGGCAGGGGGAGATTCAAATCCTGGGTCTATCTCTTGAGCCAATAGTCTCACCTGTCCACAGGCATGTTATTTTCCATCTAAATTCTATCTTCTCAGACTTTCTCATACTAGGGTCTTGCTTTCATTCAGGCACACTCTATAAACTTAAAACCACTTCGTGACAGTGCATACGGACTTTGTAGCCACTCTGTGCATATATACATATAAAAGAGTGTAGAGTTTTTTAATGTATAAGCTGACTAAGTATTCTCATGTTCTGAACAGTATACCTCTTTGAGACAAACATGCACACAGTGAGATGTTATGTCAGCTTTGTGGTTTTCTCTACAGCGACTGTCTCGTGTAAACTGGGCTGAATCTGTGTTCTTTATTCCAGGCCAGGTCAAGAATATGTACAGTACACTGAAGAAATAATGCACTAAAAATAATTCACTAACAAAAAAATTATGCAGATTACCAGCTTATATAAGGAATACAATTACAGAGTTACATAAATAAATATGATTAGACTCTGGACAAAAAAAGGACCAAAATGAATCGCTGATGCTGAGCTGCATGCTTGTTGTGGACAGTCAAAACTTGCATTATTTCTCAAGTCATTGATATCCTGGTTTGTTCATTCTTCTCTGTCAATATTACATTCCAATTAGGTAAAGCTGTGCAATTCTTCAGTCATCTGACCTTGATCAGATCTGTTTGCCTATTTAATTATTCTAATTTCCTTTACTTTGTCTCAAATTATAACATCTGATATCAGAAGATGAAAGAAGCTTACAGATTCACTAATTTGGCAGCAGCAGAAGTTACTGTCAAACAATTTTTTTGGGTGATTTGTTATAGTTACTGAGATAACTGAACATACCTGGGATTTTTTGTACAGCATACATGCTCATCATTGGGTGAAAAACTGAGCTGAATAACTAATGTCCTGAAAGTTAAAAAGAATTTTTTTAATTAGTAAAGACCAGCTTTTACAATCTAAGATACGATCAACATTGCTCCAGATTACACACGTCAAAACAACATGACATTAATGTATTATCCATAAATGTCTGTTTTTAATTATTCTTTACTACAGCATAGAATAAGATAATAAAAAAAAAACCTGCATAATATTCATAACCTGTCATATATGTAATGGTGTCTGTTTGTTACTAGGCACTGGCAGTTGTGCTTTTATACTTCACCAAATAGGGTGCCGCTGTAGCATAGTGGTTAGTGCACTGGCTTCCTAGCTCAGTGGTCTATGGTTCGATCCCCAGATGATGTGGGATTTTTTAAGGCCGCAAACGGCTCCTGGGTTGACCCAGCCCCAATTGGGTACCAGAGCAACTTCTGGGTTAAGGCGGCCGGCATGATGCTGACCACATCACCCCTAGTGTGCCGATGGTCAAGAAAATATGGGCCTAACACCATATTCCCAATATGCCTCAATGGGCGTGTAACGGGATCCTTTACCTTTATTTTAAATGTGGTGTATTTGCAGGTTTGCTGAAGTTGTACTGAATGAAATGTACAGAACACATTGACAGTTGGGCGTTAAGTTATTTGCTATGTGTCAACATTACTCAAAGGAACTTGAAATTCAGTATTTTTTTTAAAAACAGGAAAACATTCTTAATCTAAAGAATCATTTTGGCACATTTCTTCTTCTTCTTGGATCCTTAGCCCCCGACTGACAAAGCAGTCAGTGTCCATCACGCCTAGTGGTGTCTTGTTGGGCAGCAACAAACCATCCCCATTTTGCTCGGTCGGTGGCCATCCTTGTGCCATGCCCCAGCTCTGGTTCATGCTTTGCATCTCAGCCTCAACTGTTCTCTGCCAGGTTGTCTTTGGTCTGCTTCTCTTTCGCCGTCCTTCTGGGGTCCATAGCATAGCAGTTCTGGTGATGGTGTCAGGGTATCTTCTGAGGACATGGCCAACCCAGTTCCAGCGTCTGCTCGTAATGATGGCGTGCATGACTCTTTGACTGCACTGTGTATGCATTTCCAGGTTAGAGATGGTATTCGGCCAAAAATTTCGAAGAATTTTCCTTAGTCAGGTTGTGTGGAACGAACTTTGTTTTCAAAGGGTTGAGAATTAGGCAAGCAGGCCCGTCTGCCATTCTGCCCTTCCTTTCTCTCATCTTTTATATTGAATTTATTTATTCTAACATTTTCCATATCAATTTAAAAGAATTCAACGTTGTAAAAGTAAATTAATAGTATACTCACATTCACAGTATCTAATTATTACAATGACATAAAATATGGTGAAAAGTACACATTAATTATGACCATGAAATATAATATGTTGAGAAGTATAAACATCATCATAGAACCTACATTCGATATTATATATTTATTTAGAAACATAATTAGATCGGGGGGGGGGGGGGGGGGGGGGGGGGGGAAGCATGTAATCAGAACTCATAAATTATTTGAAAAGTCTATGATTATATGAATAGGGACTGAGATTGTTTTTTTAGATCATGTAGAAGATAGTTCGAAAGAGAGCAGAAGAGTAAGCTAATGTCATTGTCAAGCCTTAAGAATCTACGTTTTAAGCTTAAGCTTAAGAAGCTGCATTGTTTCCATTATAAAAAGCCTCTATTCTAACTTTATATGCAGTGTTGGGTTGAGCAACCTAACTTTTGAGGTGAAGACAGGAGTATGACAGGGATGCACCTTATCAACAACTTTATTTTTGACAGTCATAGACTGGGTGATGCACCAGACAACAGGGGATAGTCCAAGAGGAATTAGATGGACAACGTTTTCTACACTGGAAGACCTGGAATATGCAGATGACATTGCACTACTCGTGCATTCACACCAACACATCCAAGAAAAAACCGATAGACTGAATAAGTATGGCCAGCAGGTTGGTCTGAACATCAGTCTGAAGAAGACAGAGGTCATGACACTAAATGTGGGCGATCCTGAGCCAATAACAATAAGGAACCAGAAGTTAGAACAGACAGACACATTTACTTACCTAGGATGCATAGTAACACCTGATGGCGGAACAAGCAAGGACATTAACAACAGAATGAATAAAGCGAGAACAGCCTTTGCTAGTCTCAACAACATTTGGAAGTCTTCCCAGTACAGCACAAACACCAAATTAAGACTGTATGAGAGCTGTGTACTTTCTGTGCTTCTCTATGGTGCGGAATGTTGGAGAGTAACAGAGAAGGAAATGTCGAACTGTCCTCCTTCCACACAATCTGCCTAAGGAAAATTCTCCGAATCTTTTGGCCAAACACCATCAGCAACCAAGAACTACTTATTCGGAGTAACCAGGAGAACATGCACACCATCATAGCTGGCAGATGCTGGATTTTGGTTGGCCACGTCCTCAGAAGGGACCCTGATACCATCACAAGAACAGCTATGCTATGGACCCCTGAGGGAAAGCAAAAGAGAGGCCGACCAAAAACAACTTGGCGGAGAACTGTGGAAGCTGAGATGCAAAGAATAAACCAGAGTTGGGGCACTGTACGAAGGATGGCCGCCAACCGAGCAAGGTGGAATCAATTTGTTGCTGCTCTACAAGACGCCACCAGGCGTGATGGCCACTGACTGCTTTGACGGTTGGCGGCTATGGATCAAAGAAGAAGAGAAGGTTGTGTGGAAAGAGGACAATTTGGACATTTCCTTACCAGTTACTCTCCAGCACTCGCGCCATACAAAAGTACAGAAAGTATGCAACTCTTGTATAATCTAAATTTGGTGTTTTTGCTGTACATTTCCACATGCAGTTTAGATTTGCAAAGGCTGTTTTGGCTTTATTCATTCTATTACTAATGTCTTTGCTTGTTCAGCCATCTGGTGTTACTATGCTTCTTAGATATGTAAATGTGTCTGTTTGTACCAGCTTTTGGTCCCTTATTTTTATGGGTGTAGGATTTCTTACACTGAGTGTCATAATTTGTCTTCTTCACATTTATATTCAGTCCCACTTGTTGGCTGTATTTATTCAGTCTGTCTGTATTTTCTTTGATGTTTTGCACATTTACTGATTATTTATGATCAAAAATTACTCCAAAACTTCTAGAACACAATAAATCTACAGGAGGAAAATAAAAGACAAAGATAAAAAATAGCTATCCAAGCACAGTTTTAAAAAAAACGGTAGGAAAATATCACTCTTTATTCCCTCACTGGGCCAATCTTAATTTATTATTCAATATCCATAATGCATCACTCCCAGCAGAGGCAATATACCAATCTTGTGACAAGACAAGTCATCAGCTAGCAGTGGAGTATTCAAATGTCTCAACACCTTTCATCAACTAATGTAGAACTGATGGAAAGAAGCAAACAAATTTCAGTGAAACAAGAGACGAGAAGATGCATTGAGGAAACCAGCTGATAGCATTACAAGGCAGTCCTTGTTTTGAAACCCCAGACTATTCCTTCAAATCCAGCGAGGGGGGAAAATGTCTCTGGCAGACATCACTAAATACATAGTCAATTAACTAACATCACTCAAGAAAACAAATAGATAAGATGGAGTGTCTGGAGTACACATTATGAATGTAGAAAAACAAACATCCTTGCCTACACATGAAGTGACAGCCTGTAGGAAAAAGAAAAAAAAAAGATGACAAGAAAAACTATCAAACCGTGGAGAAGAAACATTGAGAGAAAGTAAACTGAAGAAAGAGAGACCTGCAGTGAATTAGGCTGGATTGCACAATTCTCAATGGGGGGAAATCTGTCAGTACCTTTATGCTTAAAAGAAAAAAAGAGGAGAAAATCAAGCAGAAGTCTGAAAATAAAACCTCTGGTATCTGCTGATATCACATTAGATGTACAAACCAGAACAAATCTGATTTCTCTTATTTCTTGTTTTGACCTTGAGATAGGTTTACGACCGAAGATACAGCAAGAGAGATGAATGCACTCAGCGAACCAGAGCTGACCAAGACTCTACTCCACCTCCAAATGGTGGTCCTGGAAACAGGCTGCATCACTGCAGTCTGGCTGAGAGAGTAGGGATTGAAGTGGGAAGGCAAACCCTGTCCCAAAAAATGCCATGCTGAAGTCGGATGTGTCGGCCGAAAGGCGCAAATATCGCAGCTTCGCTGTAAACGGACACAACGCAACCAACGTCCTTTTCAGGACAAACGAGGAAGAACAAGAAGAGATAGGTTTACTACTGGAATTTTGTTTAAGGAATTTTGTTGCAGCATG